>CAJQZN010039988.1:5172-49987 GCA_907164685.1 Colias eurytheme
TATATTCCTTGAAGTACGAGGATGGTTTTTATGTAGAGAAAACGTAAATATGTACCACGGGCGAAGCCGGGGCGGACCGCTAGTTTTCAATATTAAACTTATCGCTGCACAGATGAACTGACAATCCTATGTGAAATAATAAAAATAATAAGGTTGAGATGAAAAATATTTAAGTATAAAAGAAAAGCAAAGTTTGATTTGATTATATCAAATTTTAATTTGCATGTAAAAGGCCTTTCATTAAAAATGAACGTAATTAAAAAACGGTTAGAAGACCGATGTTTCATATAAAAGTTTAACCATTTTTTTAATTCGCCTTCATTAATTATAACTACAGAAGCGTACAAAAGGGTTCGGGCTGTGAGTTGACACGACCCTTTTCGGTAAAGCAAAAAATTTCATCAAATCGAGTCAATATTTAAGGACGCGTATATCTGCCTAAAATTGAGCGATAAAACCTTTTCTTTTACAGGTTAAAAATGGACAAGAATTCTCCAAAAGTGGCCGTCCTCGGGGCGGGAGTCGTCGGTTTAACGGTGGCGAAAATATTGCAAGATCGACTCAGAAATGTTGACATCACAGTCGTAGCGGATAAATTTAAAGAGGACACTGTGAGTTGTGTGGCTGCTGGCATCTTTCGACCAGGACTCAGCTTCCGAGGTCCCACATACGAGATAACAAAACGATGGATTGACAATTCTTGGTACTACTGGCAGGATATATTAAAAACATCCGAAGCAGACAAGGCCGGCGTAGTTTCGCTTTCCACTTACATTTTCTCAAAAGAAAACTACCACACGACTAGAAATCGTTTAATTGAAGATCTTGTGCCTATTTACCGACCTGTCGATGAGAACGAACTAGAAATTGCAGGCAAAGGTTGGAAATATGGGTCTTATTTTACAACTGTCAAAACGTCATGCGACTATTACCTGCCGTGGATAGAGAATTCATTCGTCAAAAGTGGCGGGAAAATCGTCAACAGAAAGGTGGACAGTTTCTCATCGCTCGAATATGATTTGGTGTTTAACTGCACCGGGATGGGAGCAAAATATTTGTGCAACGATTACGATTTAGTGCCGATACGCGGTCAGATTTTCAAAGTGAGAGCTCCGTGGTTAAAGACGGCGTTTTACGGTGACTATGATGCGTATGTGATACCGGGGCAAGACGGTATAGCGACTTTGGGAGGAGTGCGGCAATACGACAGCTACAACATGCAGGTGTGCAGGCATGATGCAGCCGCAATCATGGAGAGGTGTGTGGACTTGTTGCCAGCTTTGAAGAATGTAGAGATAGTGGCGCAGAAGGTAGGCTTGCGACCTCATAGGGTACCTGTACGAGTGGAGGCAGAGGTTATTGATGGTTTGAAAGTGGTGCATTGTTATGGTCATGGTGGATACGGTGTTATGTGCGCTCCGGGAACTGCGATGGACGCGATCGATATTGGCTTGGACGTTTTAAGATCTAATATGAGGAGCAAAATTTAATGTAATCTTAAGTCTAGGTCAGTGCCGTTGGTCAGTGCATATCAATAAAAGGATCGTTGTTTATGTGTAATTCCAAAGTATATTTCATATTCAGTCACACGTATATTTTTGTAATAAATATTGTTATTGTTTATTAATAATATGAAAATAAATGTACTTAGTTAAATAAATACTGTTCGAAATACTGATGTTGTTTCTTTGGTACCTATTAAATATATGTAGTAAATAATTTATTAGGGTTCGTCCTATTCATAACCGATAAGGTGAGATTTATAGTAGAAAGATATATACCACATTTTAAACGTGCTGGGCTTGTGCTGGGCATTATTTATGTACATAGTTATGAAAAAAGAAGAAAAAATATTTAACCATGAATTGGATCACTGGATTGTTCTCAAAAAAGTGGCACCATAACCTGTCGAGCAATTTTTAGAGATTACGAAAAAATCTTTAAATGTAACTTATCTGGTTATGTACTATATTTATTAAAAGAGATTTTTATAATGGAGGCCTTGTAATAAGAATAAGATTAAAGTTATCAATTTTCTTTAAAAAAAATTTGTAATGTCATATTCTCAGTAACTTGTCGTGTCCGAAAGCGAAGTGTTCGACTTTGCAGTGAAATAAAAAAATATATACTATTTAAAAACGTGTTAATAAAATAAAATAATAATCTATATATGGTAACAATCATTATTATTAAAACAATAACTTAGAAAATATGGCTAATTTTATAGTTTTTCATATTCAAATTCTGTCCGGAGAATTTTTCTCCATAACCTGTCGTTGCACATTATAACATATTTCCCGAATACTAATACGTTGGCAAAATCCCTCTCCCGTGCAAAATGAGCCGACAGTATCTAGCTAGCCACTGGTCAAGAAAGACGTGTCGAAACTTGAGCTGTTTATTCAAAAATTACATCGCGATAACGCCATTGAAGTTTGTAACAGGTATGTTATCTATTTTCTGACCAAAATATTTCTTTATTTTTGTATATACTGTGTTGTAATTTAGTATGATAGAAAATGTTAAATAGTACCTATTTACATTTCCCTAAGCAAAATTTAAAAAAACCTAACCGTTTCTTTGTTATTGACTGTTTACCTACGTTTTCTCATTAACCTGTCTCTCTTTATCCTGTTCGAAATGCACAGGTTAAAGAGATTGCCGACAGGTGAAAGATACTTTTACTCTTTATTTTTGAAATAAATGCTTATTACCTACTAAAGAAATTTAGAAGTAATTAATCATAAATAATACAATTATTCTGATAGTATTAAAAGATAGTTTTATCTTTTAATATAATTATTTAGTAATTTTTATATATGATATTCATATTGTATAATATAATATACCAATGATTTCCGTTACTTTCTAAGGTAAAATGCCAAAAAATAAGAAGAAAGAAGATATTCTCGCTCGAAAAAGAGAACTTGAAAAAAGAAGGTATGAAAAAATTAAAAATAATCCGGAACTTTATGCGAAGTATAAAGAAAAAAATAAGGCAAAGTATCAGAAGAGAAAAAATGAGGGAAAGGTATTGTCTATAAACAATTTAACACAGAGGGATCAAAAAATGTTAAGAAGAAAGTGGCGAGAAGAGGCAAAAAAGTCTTATCAACGCAAAAAAGAAGAAAAAGAAAGAATACAACGTTTTATGGATTGCAACAGTCCTCCTACCAGCGACATCGAAAACATTGATGTAAATAATATTCATGACATCTCTATAGAAAAACCATCAACATCCTCTGACCCTAATTCTGAATATAAAAGAATAACTCGATCCAGGTCTAGAGAAGTTAGTCCAGCAAACTCGCAAGTTTCATCAGCGAGTTCCGGAATTACACCAAATGCTCAAAAATTAGTGCGAAAGTTACGCTACAAAAAAGATAAAGAGATAGCATCCTTACGACTGAAATTACAGTCAGTTATAAAATTAAATGAGACGTATCGCAAAAGAATTTCAAGAATAAGACCTCTACAAGATAATAACAATCTTCATGGCAATGTTCATTCAGAAGACTCAGAGCCGCAAGTTCACAGTTCTCCCCTCGCTGGAACTTGTGCTTGTTCTAGCAATTTGATTGCTGAAGGTGTGTTACGATCCTACAAGTGTGCAAAATCATTTAAAATGAAGCAAATGATCTCTGATAGACTCAAACCGCATCTTGAGTCATCAATTAAGGACAGCAAATACAAGACTCAGTTCAAAAACATGTTTAGACGACGCATGACCAAGAACAGAGACATGACAAAGAAAAATAAAGTAGAAATATTTCTATCAGGTGATGAAAACAGCAGCTTTACAGCAGGCAAAAAAGAATTTGTGAAGAAAAATGGTGTCAAGCACCAAAAACGTTATTTAAACGATTCTCTTGCCAACCTTCATAAAAAATTTATATCCTCTTATTCATTCCCTTTGAGTTTTGCCACATTTTGTCGATTTAGGCCATTCTGGATTTTACCAGCCTCCAAGCGACCTAGAGAAACGTGTCTCTGTGTCATACATGAAAATTTTAAGCTTTTGGTATCAGCACTGCACAAATATAAGGTTATAGAGCCCAAAGATCCAACAAATCTGATAAAAACCATTTGCTGCTCCGAATATAATCCTAAATGTCTATTCCGAGATTGTGCTGAATGTAAATTGAGAGATATAGAGTATTTAGCAATTGACAATAATATAGATTTTTTGTATTGGACCTGGAGTTCTAAAACTGAAAAATTACTAAAAAATGGATCAGAAAAAGTTATCAGGTTGGTTAAGAAGGAGAAAGTAATAACAAAACCAAATGAAGCTATTAAACATTTAAAAGAAACATTAAATAAATATATGAGACATTGTGGGAGAATGGTTAATCAGCAAAAGGCCATTAAAAAGATAAAAGAACAATTAAAATTTGATGAAGCTGTTATTCACATTGATTATTCTGAAAATTATAAATGCGCATACTCCAAAGAGATTCAATCCGCACATTTTGGTGCAAGCAAGCCACAAATTACTATACACACAAGCGTGCTATATTTTTACGACGTTAATGGCCAGAAAAAATCTCAGTGTTTTGCTACCCTTAGTTCAAGTCTGAGGCATGATACAGCAGCTGTATGGGCCCACATGGAACCATTACTAGATTTCCTTAAAATACACTGTCCACAAGCAAATACATTTCATGTGATATCAGATTCGGCAAGTAGTCAATATAGAAATTATAAAATATATTTTGTTATTACAGCTTTAAGTTGGAACTATCCGGAGTTGAAATGCGTAACATGGAATTATTCAGAATCGGGACATGGTAAAGGAGCTCCAGATGGAGTTGGAGCCGTACTTAAGCGCACTGCAGATGCATGTGTGAGCTATGGAACTGACGTACCAGATTTTGAAAGTTTTACACTGTTGTTAAAACAAAATTTAAAAAATATTATGATTGAAACTATTTCCGAATATAAAATCCTGGAAAAAGATATGCTTCTACCAAAGACGCTGCTGCCTTTTAAGGGAACGCAAAAAGTTCACCAAATAGTATGGTGTAACTCAAACCCTAGATCGGTAACATTAAGACAGCTTAGTTGTACTAAAGAAACATGTTTAACTAAGGCCGAATACTGTAAGCATGGTAAACATTTAGGATTTCATGTTGTTATAAGAGATCAAATTGCAACACCAGCACCAGAAAAACCTAGATACCTAAGAAAACGATTGTCTGCAGTTGCAGTGGCACGAATATTAGACTTCGATTCTGACAGCGATAGTTTTACTGCCCCTAGTACGAGTATTGCAGATGATTTAAATCCAAATGAATCAGTAACTCTTCTTCATAGATCTAGACCATTTTCAGCTCTGTCTGAAATGGAATTACCTCCGGAACTCCGAAGGAGTACTTTAGACAAGATTTTAGACGAAGGGTCTACGAATGTGACTGTATCCCCGTTAAATTCATTTAAGCATATTATTGATAACGATAGTGATTCTGATTACTCAATTTTTTAACAATTTCGTAAGATTGTGTGTTATGGTTATATCTATATTGAACTAAACTGTGTATATTACGTACTTATTTAGAATTTTAAAGATTTTTTTGTTGATAACATAATGCTTTAAATTCTATATATTTTTAAGCTTTGATTGTTTAAGACTGACTTACTAACTAATTTGAGAAGAATTTTTGTTTATTTGATTTTTTTTCTATTTCTTTAAATGTAACAATAAAATAATACGTTCTCGAATAAAAATTGTTATTTTTTTGATAAAAACTGTTTTTTTTTTAGTTATTAATGATAATAAACGTTGATTTTGCATGATCATATTGTTTTATTTTCTGTAACCTGTTTATTTCTCTTTAACGTGGCACGGTTTTCTCATTAACCTGAACAAGGTCTCTTTAACCTGTGAGATCATTTTTTTAAAAGGCTATATTTTATACAATTATGTGTAAATTGGATTCCCTTCCATAAATTCGTCATAAGCAATGTACTCTCCATATTTTCAGAAAACAAAAACGCAATATCTAAAACATTTCTTAAAATTGATAAATTAATTCAAGTCGTGGCACTTTTTTGAGAACGACCCCACTAATATTTGTTACATAATTTTTGAAATCAGTCCGTAGTTCCTGAGTTTAGCGCGTTCAAACAAAAAACATAATAAGATTTAAGTACACTATTTTAAGCCTTTTATTAATTGAATTAGAATTTAATTATTTACAAAGTTTATATGTATATTATGCTGTTATATTGATGTCATACTGTCTTAAGCTGGACATGATTCCGCTCTCAAGGTAGATTAAATTTGGCCATGTTCAGGAATAATACATCAATTCAATTATTGGCAACATATTGAAGATGTTACAACTTAGTCAACAATGCAACGATCTACTAGAGCGACCATATATTTCGGAAAATCAAATAAATTACCTAGGTACTATTTATTTTTATTATGTTGGTTACACATTACCTATATAATGCGGTCTATATAAACTACAGAAACAAAGAAAAGAAAGTAATGATAAATTCTCGCATTACATTTGAAAAAAAAAATCAACGAAATTCATAATTTTAAATTTTAACAGATAGGTACTTAAGGCTCTACTTTTCCTAAAGTATTCTACTTGAGTTTAAAATATGCTTCCAATGTTGTACAGTATTACAATGTTTAAAAGACATGATTTGGAAGTTTAATCCTCAAAATATATAAATCAACAAAAACAAGATCGGAAAACAAGCAAAGTTTGAGAGGGATTTAAAACAAATTTGAGAGACAATTTTGTTTCGGATTTCTTCAATTCTTAGTTTTGTAATACCTACAGATTATGTTTTATCTTTTCTATTGTGTTTCCGAACGATATTTCACGCTTTATTCAGAGTGACAGCCAAATGACAGATATAAAGATTGATCATCTGTCCTTGTTAGTTTTTAAAGGTACTAGCCGACTAGCGCAGGCTACATTATTGGCAAATTCCTAAGTATTAAGTATTTGTGATACACTTATTACCTTAATCTATTTTAATATTGATTACCTACTTCATTTGATATTTTGTTTATAAATACACATTTAATAAATATTCTTTAGTAATATTATACATGCGACAGTAACTTTATTTGTTATTGTCTGTGTTACGCAATTAGTTACTCCTAAATTACTGAATCGATTTAAATGAAAAAATTACAATTGCTGAATTTCACCATTCCATACGGACCAAACCGCGGGCATAGCTAGTTTGTGTTCTATTATTTTTAGCTCACACAATGGCTCAACCACGGTCTAAAATTAGCATGTTATTAACTAGCTAAATGCACGTTTTCCGTTCGTTCAACATCACTTTTTTAATTAAAAACACGTAAAGTTTAAAAACTGTTTAATTGAGTTTTACACAAGCTCTTAAACAACCTCGTAAATCGAGCTTATACCATGCTTATACTCGTGTTTCTTTAAATAACAAGATCTGCTTGTGATTGATGCAATTCACTTCCATTCCTTGTTCCCGTAATAAGCTGAGCGAATAAAAAGCAATTGCTAGCTTGTACAAACATTGTGTATTTGTTTTTGGAGTATTAGTCAGAACGTGGCTGACTGTTACAAATTGTATTGTGGATTTAACATTTTGAATTTTAGTATTTTCTTGGGTTTCATTTTACGCGGCTTTGATACGTACGTTAAAATCCGAAAAAATGTTTATTTTTGAACATTGTAGGTTTAGGTTACCAGTACAGTATTGTATCTATTAGGTAAGTATTAAGACGATATTAACTTTAAATTATTATTTTTATGATTGTCAAAAGATTAACGATAAGGTTTTATAAGAGTTTTTAATCTATAATGATATAAACCACAGATTAAAGGAAATCAATGATATTTTCTATTTATATAGATCGATAATACAATTCGATTTTCGAAGTAATTTAGTGATTAACAAAATGTAGAGACTATAGACTGAGATTTATTTAAATTAGTCTCTACTGACGATCGAAAACTTTGTAATAAATTCCCATAGAAGTTCTTTCTTAATTATTTTTAACTATATTAACATGATGCCATAATTTATTTGAAGAATTTCAATTTGAATCTGTGCACACGAGCGACGTCGTGGGCACAGCTAGTTATAGGTAAATCATATTGTGACATTACATTATACCGAACCCTTAAGACCCAGCGTAACCAGCAAATAATAAACGTATCAAATAAATAAAAAATGATTTCCAATAATCAGAAACTAACAAGCAATGAGCGACGCGGACGTTTGTACAACATACAACATGAAACTGTCACTCTAATTTGGCTTGCAAATGAACCGTCCGGATCGATGCAACACTGATTGAATAATCAAACCCGATTACTGCCGTTTATTTGAGAAGACTCCATATATTATGAGTTCACGACACGTGCCATGAAGCTGTTTATTTGTTTGTTATTTGCAATTGACAGGCAAATAGCTATATTCTGTTACATTATATTAACTAGTTTTATTTAGTTATCTGTGATTTGAAGTATGTATTACTTCTTGATGGAAATGCGTTTTAGAATATGTAAATCTAGTGTAGACACTGCTTTTGAGCATTTTGATTTAATAGTCAGGTTTACAATAAAACACAGCTTAATCGCAGGAATATTAATTTTATTAATTATTTCGACAATAACTTTTTTATATCAAGGTCTATTTTTGACTGAGTTTGTTCGCTTTGACTTTCTATGTGATTCGATTAGTCATAACTCATAACTAAAATAATGATGGGCATTTAGTCCCCAATAGTTTTCATAGCATTGTTATATCATCACTACATAGTATAAAACAAAGTCGCTTTCTCTGTCCCTTTGTATGCTTAAATCTTTAAAACTACGCAACGGATTTTGATGCGGTTTTTTTTAATAGATAGAGTGATTCAAGAGGAAGGTTTTAGTATATAATTTATTAGGTTTTAGACAAAGCGGGCGAAGCCGCGGGCGGTAAGCTAGTCTATAATAATAAAACTTTTATCAAATATATAGAAAAAAATATATCTAACAATTGAGTCAACCAAGGCTTTAAGTACTTTTGAAAAAATGCAATTGAATGAAAATTTTGTTTAATAGGTCGAGTACAATATGCAGTCCTCGATTTGTTCATTGATTGAAGCTACTTTTATCTAAAACACTAAGCACTATAAATCTTTTGTTAGTTGAATATTCCTCAAAGTTGAGAGATATTATTCGTAGCAATAAGCAACAACGCGTAGCGGGTGCTACGTTTGTAAGGTTTTAGTTCTACGTGGCACATACTATATTATATTATTTACTTACTAAGCCATTATTTACTAGTTGAACAGTTTATGTTTACTTTTAGTTCATTTAAGGTTATGTAAAACTTTAACAAACTCCTAAGAAGTTCAAAGAAAAGACGAGATTAATTATTATCGATACAACTTGAAGAACTTCTTAATGAATCTTTCGTTAGTTGCTTTTTATGTTATTTATTTTTTCAAAGTTGTACAAGAAAATATTATTTCCTATCCTCTTTTCCTATTATAATACGAACATCTACACAAATTCACAGTTTTAATTATGATAAGATCGATAAAATATTGAGAATGTCACTATATAAAATGTAATGTTTATTTCAAATCTAAATGAAGTGTGAGAGCAACATTTTTAGCATAGAAAATATGATTTAATATTAGAAGTTAGATCACGAAATTCTTAGAAATATTTTACATAAAGAAACGCGTGTAGCAGACGCGCAACTCAACGTTAGTATGAAATAAATGCATTTTTCATATACAATTACCTCTGGAGCATAATTCAGAGTTTCAGTGAAGTTTCTAAGAAATGAATTATTTATTTTTTAACATTTTCTTACCATTATTTACTATAGTTTGTTAATAACCATGCTTTACTCGTAAAAAGTAGGAAGGTAGTTATGTGATTGCCCCGAGAATATATTGTAATAGTATATAATAGATATAATAGAAATATAATTAACATATTTTAGTTATTTCGTTTTAATTTAATGTTTAAATGTCTGCGTGAAATAATACAATACTAAACTAACACAATAATCCCTAATACTCATAGTAATAGACACATAAATAGTTTAAAAAGTTTAGCAACCCGTACCAGGGTCCGACATCGCAATACACTTAAGCTTTAACCCGAGTTTAACCTTATCGAAAGGGCGGATTTTTCCGCGGTGTTGCTGTTACATCTATAGGTACTTATCTATACTAATATTATCAAGCTGAAGAGTTTGTTTGTTTGTTTGAACGCGCTAATCTCAGGAACTACTGGTCCGATTTGAAAAATTCTATCGGTGTTAGATAGCCTATTTATCGAGGAAGGCTATAGGCTATATTATATCGTTATGGTAAGACCAACAGGAGCGGAGTCACGCGGGTAAAACCGCGGAGCGCATTCTTTTCATCATCTTTTTAGATAAGAAGCTATATCATAAAATACGTGTTATTGAAATTATATTTTAAATGTATATAAAGTTACTTTCAGGGCGGAAAGCTTGAAGCTTCCAATAATATTCCAAATAGCTAGAGATTTTAATATTTTACGTGTACGATTCCGAATCGTCTTCCATTTTGGTTACATTGAACTATACTGGTATAGAATTGTTATTAAATAATCACTTTAATAATATAGATGTAATGTAAATAATATTTCCCTTAACGATATACAAACATTTAATAATAATTGTTAACTGTGAAACAAAAAGAACTCACAAATTCACGAGGTTATATTTACCGTGCATTCAGCTATTTATTCAAATATTTGCATAATATTTTTACGCAGAGCGAATTGAATTTGCATGTGTAGTGTATTGGGTTCAGTATGTTTGTGTGAAATACTTCAAAAAAATTTTTTTTGTGCTACCCTTGTAAATTAAGAAATTTCACGAAACATTTACTTAATTTAACATTAAAATATAAAAAAAATATTATACATTGTTATCTGAAAAATAAAATTTATCAATTATCATACATTTTTAATATTTTTAACTCTATAATATCAAACTTTTGAATCCTTTAGAATGAAAATATAGATTAATTACATCACTACATTGGAACAACGTGAGAATATAATATTTTGGTGTAAAAAGAATCAGGCGCCGGCGAGATTCGAACTCACGATCTCCTGTTTACTAGACAGGCGCTTTAACCAACTAAGCCACGGTGCCGATGGCGTGAATGTTGAAAAATGTATAAGTTTGATGTTAATTAAATATAGATTTTAAAGTGAAACTTCTTTATTCGCGTTGAGAATAAAATTTCAATATCGCGTCATGGCAATACCATCACGTCATGGAGTAATGCGACGATTTTGTTATATTTGCATCTTGCCAAGGAAGTTTTACTTCTGACGCGCACACACGCTCTTTTCTTATATCATTTTTTTGTTTTAGCATAAAAGTAATATGGTTATTAAGTATTTTAAATTATTTTTGGAACATAAAGTAAATTTACATGCCGAGACCGTTTTTTTTCACCTACAATAGCTCTAAAGGTTTCCTTCAAAATAGATCAAAATTTAAAAATAATAATTTGTTTACAAAATAAGCTAATAGGTACATTTAAAAATAGGATTTTACGTTACGACTTACGCAAAGCCAATATCGTCCCTTTGCCTAGTGAAGTGTGAAGAGACCTTAGAATCAATGCAATTTGGAATATTCATACGGGGCCTTTAATCTCAACGGGGACATTTTGTATATTCCGAGAAACAGGCGAACCGAGAACATACAGTGAAGAAAATATAACTGGTGGAATTTGACCTTGATAAAGCAATATATGTGAATGTAAAATAAAATTTGTATGTTACAAAATATACCCGTTCATACACACAAATGTACAGGGGAAGGGGGGGCAAGACAGGGTACTTAATGTTTAGGTTTGAATAAAAGTGGAAGGGTTTTGTTTACAATAACTGTTTTATTTTTAAAATCACTTAATATTATCAGTCTTCAATTTTATGTCTTTTTTAGGTAGCTTAATGGCACAGGAAATTAATAAATATATAAAATTCAAATACACCCCCTATACCCCATCTTGCCCCCCATGTCGGGTAAGATGGGGCACCCTTGGAGGCAAGATGGGGTACAACCCACTATCCCAAACATAATTCGCATGTGAACGTAGCATCTTCATCCTCATCCTCTATACCAGCACAGCTGCAATGAGCCCATTTTCCGCATGCAGCACAAGACGCCCAGCCTTCGATTTGACTCCAAATATCGACCATTACAATACAGACATGGAGTATTTTCAACATCACTATCGCTGTCGTTAGTTTTGGCTTTTTTTCTTTTAAGCACTGTCGTTTTATTTTTACTCCTCTTCACTGCAGTATTCTTCACTGCTGTTGTTACTTCTTTGTTTCCAGAAATATTTGGGCCTTTTGAGTCTTTTCCTTTCTTTTTTCTTATCTCTTTTACTTGCTCTCTCATTTCTTTCATCTGTTCCGCCAATTCCTTTATTTTTTCTTTGATCTCTTTAGCCTTTTTTCTATTCTGCTCATCAATTCTATTTTCTTCTATAGATGGTGCACTACCCCATCTTACCCCCGTCAGATATACCCTATCTTGCCCTTCGTGCCAATTAGAATACAAAAACAAATTTTAAAATAACTGTTAGCAGTAGAAAGACAAAAATATACTTACATGGTAGTCAAATCATTAGCTCTCTGTAATTAATTAACTTCAAAACAGAATAAACCTCCTTCACGTCAGAACACGCTTAGAAAATTACGATAAAATGACAACGAAACCATTAAAAAAATGTTTTTCTCGAATAATAAAACAGCGCGGGATTTCTGTGTTACTTGACATCGCCGACTAGTAGCTGTAATGGCAGCGTCACGTCATGCGTTAGAACGATCGTGATTGGTCAGTTAGATCGCCTGATACAGCGGGTACACCGTCTTGCCCGCTACCCCGTCTTGCCCCCCCTTCCCATATGTATGGACAAAATCACTATCACAATGTCAAGCTTTTTGGTGTTAATTTTGATAAATTGTCAATGATTAACTTTCGTATTTCAATTATTATTTAAAATCATATGATGAAAAATTGAAAACGTAAAAGACAGACAACAACACAATTTTTTTAAGATATTACAGACTACATGATAAATTAAAGTACGTAATTTTTCTTTTAAAATCATAGTTATTAATTATTTTAATATTAGGTACCTCAATATTATACCTACTCATGTTGCAAAGTCACCGACAGACAGAATATAAATACCACCGAAGTAAAATCACACAAAAAGGTAAGAAAGTATTCAGTGCAAATAAGGAAATACACCATAAAGGAAAATAAGACCGAACTTCGGAAGGGTATTGTATAAAAGTTAGGAGTTTCGTACGATGATATCTGGAACTTTGATAATTTTCCCTAAGATTTTCCCAATAAATGGTCCACATTGATAGATAAACAGACATACTTTATCGAAAGGTGCAATCTAATGATTATGAGTTTTCTTTATATCTATCTACATAACCACCATTGTGACACACATTTTATATTAATAAAAATAAAATGACTAATTATAAATAATAAAATATTCAATAATAATAATATTTAAATTAATGTAAATGTAAACTGTATAAAAACAATGTAAACTAACATAATAATTAAGAAATAATACTAACAAGTGGACCTTTGATAATAAATAAAATAATAATAATAAAGGTTGTAGAAGCTTATAATACCTATGTATTCTACTTAGGTATGTTGAAGGCCTGCTATGTTTTTGATTAGATTAAAACATCAAGGAGACACAGATATCTTAAAATCTGTGTCTACCATTTATTTGTGTTATGATATACCTGTATAATTAATATTATACATATTATACTACTTTATGGAGATCTTAGTATTTATAATTGCAAATTCAAAACTGTACGTTTTCTGCTGTGTATAAAACATTGGCATAGAAATATTTATATCCACATACCACGTGACGAAAAGCGTGGGTTCCTGGTAGTAAAATTAAAATAAAGTTTTAAAACCGAAAATTCGTTTTATTTGTCCTATTTATACAGCAAAGGATACCCGGCTGACGTGAACATTCACAGAAATAACAAATTTCATACAAAATTAAAACATAACTAGTAATATAAAGTTTCAAACACCTCAAAATTTATTGCGAAGTCAATTTTGTTTCTCGGAACGATTTGAAATTATGCAAACGTTCAGGTAACGTGAAATTTGATTTATTGCAAATTCGAGCCAATGTTACACGTTGCCTTCGTCCCTGGGATTTGGGACCGTCCCCAAACTAATTAGATACAAGGTTGAAAGCACGTGAAGGGATAACTATTATTAGTGGAGATATATGTATATAGTAATATTCAATCTTTTGTACCTACACCACACCCCGGACACTCCATACAAAATTATCGTTTTGACAGTCACATTGTAGAGACTGCAAAATATGTGTGTGTTAACGCTTTATGGTTGGCACCACAGGTTGGCACATTTGTAACTAGCGTAAAGAAATTCGCGTTTTTCTGATGAAATGTACATATCCGTAAACAGCACAATATCTAACCATTTTCTTCGAAAAACGATAATCACAAATCCAAAATAATAAAATTTAGTATGGAGATATTTTGATACCCGAGAAAGGACATAGGCTACCTTTTATTGTGAAATATGTACCACGGGCGAAGCCGGGGCGGACCACTAGTTAAAATAAATCATTAAAATCCGTTGCGTGGTTTTAAAAATTTAGGTTTTTGCTATACTTGCTTAGGCATACATACCTACAGATAGAAAGACAGCGGGAAGCAACTTGATTTTATGCTATGAAATAATAGCGATATAATATGTATTTAATATTTATCATCGTATATTTCTTAAAGTGATAGTAGGGTGTAAGAGTATATATACCGTATATAGGGGTAGGTACTTACATTCAAACAAACTGAAGAGGGTATGGGACCTCATTAGGGCTAATTAGGTCCCAATTTACTCACGCATTACAGTCCCGTGAAATGTAGAGAATTTCTTGTTTGTTGCTGTTAAAGAAAATAACAAAAACTGCCTTTCTTTCTTTCTAAGATAGGTACATAATGTATGATGTAAATGTAAAACAATTTTACACTAATTTTATCTTAAGTTAATTTATTTAGATACGTTATCGATGACTTAATTTCAATAACCTGATAGCTGATAACACGCTGGTAACGAAACGAACATACATTGGCTGGAATTAATGTTAATTCAAAGGAACATACTAGTTTTGGCTTTCTCAATATTTCAACATATTATTAATTTTAATTTTTACATCGTACCATCAAATGTTACGTACATGTTATTAAATAAATAATTCTAGTAGCGTTAATATTTTTTTGCGTATGCGCTCAAAGTTGATAGTCTAGGAGAAATATTTATTATTCTTTATCTCTTTTTAAGTTTATACAAGAATACCTACTACAATACCATTACACTATAACACTACAATGTCATACTGCTGTGTCACTCAAACTCAAACTCAAACATTTATTTATTCAATTAGACTTCTTCGAGAAGCACTTTTGAAACGTCAATACATATTTTTTACATTTACCACCGATTCGGAAAGCAGTATCTATGGAGAAGAACCGGCAAGAAACTCTTACGAAAGTAGTTTTTAATAAACCTTGAGCCGCTATTTATAAAACCTTCACAAAATTATTCACGGCACTACCAACAAGGACAATGGATTATCCAGCGCACCCAGGAGTGCTGTTCAGCCGAACCCTCCATAATTCAAGTGTTGAGATGTCTTTTGTTACATTTGTGTTAAACTTGGTGAAGGTGAAAATAGGACCTAGGTCTGACCTTTTATATGAAACTAGCGATCCGCCCCGGCTTCGTCCGTGTAGTGGTACATATTTCCCAATAAAAGGTAGCCTATGTTCTTTCTCAGGGTCTAAAGATTGTCTGTGCCAAATTTCATCAAAATCGGTTGAGAGGTTTAAACGGGAAAGCGTAACAGACAGACAGACAGAGTTACTTTCGCATTAATATTAAGTAGGGATAACTGCTCTCTGATGATCGTTTTTACTATATTTCTTAAAATTTTGTTGCATTTAAATGCTTAAGTGTAAGTATTTGAAAAAAAAAATTGTATAGAAAAAAATCTTGATATCACGGGAGTCCGAGTCAGGCAATGCCACACTACAACAATAGTAGCTACATACCTAATGATCGACTTTTTCTATTCTTTAAAAAATTTCTATTCTTTATTCTATTTCTGTATTTGTAAAAACCTCGCACCGTCGTTCTACAAAGTGGATCGTCTTCTCATACGTATTTTAGAGTATTCCTTCAACGTTGCGAGATGAGACATCGTTATTTTAGAATTACAATGCAGATTTGTGGATTGTATGATTGATTACGATACGCGTGATAAAAAGTGGGTAATTAGATAAGGTTAGTGTTTTAAGTTGAGTACTACTTAGTTCAAAATTCGTTTCTCTTTCTTTCAAATTTCTTGAATGTAAGAGAGGAACTAAATATTATTGAGACCAAATTACAGAACGCAAATTGGCACCTATTGTTTTAATTAAATAAATTTTGAAAAGTATCGTAAAATAATGCCTAGCCGTAATCTATTGAAAACATTAAAATAATAATAAAATTAACTGGAAATGTATTCAATTAAGTAATCATTATAGATGGTCTTTATATTAATATATTTAGTTCGGGTTCAATTTCAAATTAATCTAAGTGCATAATGTTTGTAATTGCTGACAAAATAAAAGCGAAAACAAATCAGAAAGATAACCATTGACACGAACTCGAGAAGAAATCAAGCATGAATCTAATTATGTATCGCAAGTACACAACGTGAAACATTTTTATATGTCATCCAATTTTGCCGAGAGCATCTTGCCATCTCAGATTGACTCAGTAATGAGATCTATGAACTGCGATGTTTCCCGCCTGATTGCAACCCGCCATCTTGACTTCCTCTGCTACAGAATATATATGACATTTCTGTTTTTTTATGAATTAGCCAATCGGGCGAAGGAATTTCGTTTCGGGGAATTGTCAAAACAATTGACTGTTTAAAAAATAAGAAATGGGAAGGAAATTGAACGGAAATGAAACTTTGTTTTGTTACAAATCTGAATAATGATGAATAAACTGTTAATATTATCCTTAATTAATTATAAAACTCATAATGAACATTTAAAATTGAAAAAGCGATTGAACTGTTTATAGATTGAATATAAAAAAATCCTCAAAACATTTATGTGTTCTATATTTACCAGTACCAATTTCTTGTACACATTAAATTCCAAAAGGCTTTTCCTCTGTACACAAATGTGAAGAAAGCAATCAGCCACCAAATCTCAATCGGATATATAAATTGAATCTTGTCCCATAACAAAGCCGTAACACGCAGGGGCTTATTTCACATACTTCATTGTACTTTTACAAGGTTATCCGTTTCACGAGGTTTCACGACATACAAATACAATAACTAAATATTTATACAGGTTTTGTTTGTTATATACGAAATACTATACTTTATAAGAAAGTATATTGTATTTCAGGATCTCTACAATTTTTTACAGTGTGGCAATAAAAATAAAATTGCTATTTTTACTTCACCACTTTCAAAATTAAATAATTAAATTGTATTAAACCTAAAAAAATATTATAATGTGAAATATTCATAATTTAATTAAAATTATCACCTAGGTATTTTAAAGACAATTAGCGATTTATTAAGATTACAAACAAGCACGTCGGCATTATGAATTGTTTAAACCAACAAAATAGAGAAGTTATAATCATAATCTATACTAATATTATAAAGCTGAAGAGTTTGTTTGTTTGAACTCGCTAATCTCAGGAAGAAAGCAATCTTTAGGTGTTAGATAGCCCTTATATCGAGGAAGGCTATAGGCTATATATCATCACGCTAAGACCAACAGGAGTGGAGCAATGTGGGTGAAACCGCGCGTCACAGCTAGTCAATAATAATCAACAACGCAATATCGCCACTCGTTAATATTAAATATTTTCCCTAACTAAAAGCATTTTCTAACTTCTAAACATTATTAATTCAGAACAATTCATTGGATTATTGAACGTAATTGAACTAATAAATCATCAATAATTCTAATTTCCCTCGAGCCTGACAATCTTTATAACAATTTGGCCAAAATTTGTTTCACCGGTGATTTAGAGCATTCAAGCGGTGTAAGCGCTTTACAAACCTGCTCTATTTTGCGGTAATGTTCATGCAGCGCTTCATTTGCTTAAAGCAACAGAATTTGGAATTATTGTGAACATCTGTGGCTTTTATAAAACTTTGAACCAAAACGATATTATTGTGTAATTCTAGTTTTAGCATTTACATCGCATGAATGGGATCATCAAGAGACAATTAGTTTAGCTTATTTTGCTAGAATAATATCAATATCTCGCTACTAAAGGTTAAATTAATTGACATTGGACTATTTAAATAATACCTACTTCACAATGATTCAGGTTATCATCAAATTATAAATAAGTTATTAATACTTTACATAGAAAAACCTGATTCTAATTTAAGTGAACAGTTCAATGGTTTACAGTTTACACACCGTTGGTCGAGAAAAATATTGAAAGATTGTGTACCCTTATGACAAATCTTCTTATATATAAAAATGAATCGCAAAATGTGTTGGTAAGCGCATAACTCGAGAACGGCTGAACCGATTTCGATAATTCTTTTTTTATTTTATTCCTTGAAGTACGAGGATGGTTCTTATGTAGAGAAAACGTAAACATGTACCACGAGCGAAGCCGGGGCGGACCGCTTGTAATTTATGAAAATTTACTTCAAAAAGTGTTATCAGCAATGTTATCAGCCGCAATTACCTATATGATTTATCCTCATATTAAAATCAAAATAATAGTTTAAATCAATACACTTTATATAGTGTACCTACTTCTAAAATATATATACTTCTTTACACAAACACAAGAAACATTAAATAACAAAGTATTAATACAAGCCTAATTATATTAGATGCACGTGATTGAATGGCAGCACACCTCCTTAGAGACCAAACTTTGTAACTCTTGAAACTTTCCTCTTAACTTTTGTTATAAAACTGCAAACAAACTGATACTGGATTACGTAAATATTGACTAGATTATCGCGAACGTGTTATATTTTGTGAATAATCTTTTAAGCTTGGATTTGCATGATATAAACTAGACGGTTTATTAGAGCAACTAATCAATATTTGTTGCTCTATTGATTATTCAGACTCAATAGTCTGAATATTTTAAGACGAAAGGTTGGTTTTGAAACTGCATATTTTTAAATTCGTTCCATAATTTTTTATATGAATAATGTTTGTCTGCGATTAACGAAATACATGTTCAAACTAACCTAAGATGAAATGGTTTATAATTTTACGAGAGATTACAGTCCATACCACACCCTGTGCTTTACACCCGTCATAGCCTTTTTGATCTCTCCTTTTAATATTATAGGTCTTTTTAGACATTACTTAATACCAAAGATTTGAACTCAAGCAGTAATTACCGCACATTGATATTGCTCTGATGGCTGGCATAATTCGGTTCACTTCACAATTCCTATTATATTATTAATGTGCTCTGACCTGGAAAGTTCGCCCAATCGCAGCATATTATCCTCGGTAACTATTATCTCATCATATTATATGTATAAATAAATTTCTATGCATATAAGTCAAACCTATTTCTGTGTAAAAAGGAAAATAAAAAAAAAATAATAATATACCGACCGAATTGAGAACCTCCTCCTTTTTTTTAAGTCGGTTAACAATGGGCACCCCTACCTTACCAGAAATGCTTGCTGCTCGGAGATATAACATAGCCTATAGAACCAAAGTCTCAAGTAGAAGCAGACAGGAGAATTAGACTGAAGAACTGTTGTACGGCGTATAACCGAGCTGGGGGGTTGTCTGATGGTTAGCGATCACGCAAACGCTGTAAACTCAAACTCAAACATTTATTTATTTAATTAGGCTTCTTATAAAAGCACTTTTGAATCATCATTTCATATTTTTTACATTTACCACCGATTCGAAAAGCAGTATCTATGGAGAGGAACCGGCAAGAAACTCCATAGTTGCTCTTTTAAAATCATGTCAACTGCTATGTGTACTTATATTAAAAGGAAAGGAAGGAGGAGTGGATTCCGAAAGGATGCTGGTCTCCGGCTCTCCCACTCTTGGTATAAAATACAGTAGCATTTGCTTACTAGTTACTAATATTTCACGCCTTTCTTTTGTCGGGATGTGGTACTTTCTCCGTTGGCCTAATTCGTGAAGTGCGCTTGATTCCTAGTTCCTACATTCTTTGATTTGACCTATATGTATACGCACTGGTTTCTAGCACGTTTTAGTTTTCTTTTAACTACAATTTAATGTTACCCGGTAATCCAGTTTCTAACCACATAATGGAGTGCTATACATTAACTGAAAAATTAGTTCGCTTAATAATTTAGGTCGCTGTGCTTTTAGCTAAAATACAGTAATGTAATTCGCTGTTTAGAATGGACTAAGAAATGTTCGTTAATTAAATTAATGAGTAAGTTAAATGATCCAACGGGATTTTATAATCACTTAAAAAAGTATTTTTTTAAAGGGTGGCCCTATGGCAATTGCTTTACAGGAATCTGTATAAAAGAGACAGTGTTCAAAGTTTAACAAACTATTGAAGAATATAAAGGACATTGAAAATTAACATAAATTTCAATATTACAATTAAACAAAAATCGGCAAATAGTGACTAACCATATTATTTTCAAAAACGTCAAGCGTTAGTTCTTAATTGTGCGTAAATCAAAATATCATCCTTGTCATCTTCATCAAGGGATTCCCATAGATTTTACTATACTATCTTGCTTCAATATTTAAGCAGATATCGAAAGAAGAGATACTTTCGTCACATTAAAATATTATAAATAAATTGCGAAGGTTTTAAAAGCTGTATAAAAAAGCTAAGGTAAGTTTCGTGAGCACGCGACATTCCTAACTGCACTTAGCAAATTACAAAATTTTATATTTGCATTCTCAGAAATGGTTTCTGTTGATGCATTTTTGATGTTTCAAGATTCAGGTCTCGTTCTACTTTCTTCGTTATAAATTTAAGTTGATTGCAATCTCTATTTTACATTACTCTAAACATTTTTTTAATCTATGTGTTAAAATTGCGCTAGATTAGTTGTTTTAAGTGCGTGCCTTCCGTGTGTCTGGTGAAATATCCATTTTGTGGTAATACAAATAAATAAATCAATGTTTAAAACAAGATAAATAGGTAAATAAGCTCCATATTGGTTAGGACTAAATAAATATTATTCGAACAGGGTCGCGGGATCGCATTAATTCCATGAAGGTTTGTTCAGGACCTCACCCTGTATCGATTATTATTATTTCGTAGCTGTATCACTTAATATTTCTCCGTTTGTTAGAAAATTAATTATTCTGTACGTGTTTTACATTAATTCGCGCCTAGGTTCATTATCTAACTCTAGTAGCTAGTCTAATAGAGCTTTAATGTAATTTACATAAAATTCAATTTAGAATTTCATCCATCCATCATTATCGCATATAATATATCCATACTAATATTATAAATGCGAAAGTAACTCTGTCTGTCTGTCTGTTACTCAATCACGCCTAAACTACTGAACCAATTTGCATGAAATTTGGTATGGAGATATTTTGATACCCGAGAAAGGACATAGACTACCTTTTATTGCGAAATATGTACCACGGGCGAAGCCGGGGCGGACCTCTAGTATATTATAACAGTTGTAGTATTTGGTTTTACTTACACTTATAAATTGTAATAAGTAGTAGATTATATTGCTTCAAGTGTATTTCTAATTGTCTAAGTACCTATGAAGATGAAGTTGAATAAATAAATAAATTACAATATTGATTATATTCTATTGCATTCTCTACATGTGCTATTTTTAATAACTTCAATATCACCATCTGATTCGCAGCTGTGTTTTCCCGTGATAGAGAGCCTTACATAATTTTACACTTTCAATATTTGTTAGACGATAAACGAGTACTAGATTTTTTTAATAATAAACCGAAATGATACGTTTCTTTACTAGAACTCCTCCATTCTTGTTTTCATAATAATCATATTTCTTTTCCGTCGACAAGTTGAAAATATCAAGTGCTAGAATGATGAATCGGACCACTATATTTTTTTTCTTTTTGAATAATAGTAATTTTGCCACTTAGCTATACGATTTTTAAAAATGTCATAAGTAATCTCTACAGGAATCAGATCGCGCGGCAGGTCACCAATGCGCTGGACCGACCAAGTGAAATCTGCTGTAGGAATTCGCGTAGCAGACTGCGCCAGACAGTCTAGTAACAGGAAGAGATGGCGGGAGATCGTGCGAAAGCTGTGTTCGCCTCTACCACCGATGTGGACGTCTCAACGTGACCACGACCGCTCTGCCAAGAGTGAATCGACAAAGAAGAAAGAATCTCTACAGATAGAGAGATAGGGAATGAGCACGGGGAATGAGTTAATAAATGTAGGTAACGAAATATGTAGATTGTAGTTAGTTACATTAAATATTCGTAGAGCTGTCAAAGTGAAGTAACACGTGGATCCACCATTTTGTATTAATATTGCGTAGTCTGTGTGCGTAGCGGTCCCTTGTGAGGTTATAATGGTTATAATCTGAAGTTATAGTCAATTAATCATGAATTTCTAGGAATTATAGTGATGTTTCATGAGACTATTCCGTCTTCAGACAACGAAGATTATAAAAACAATATAATTATATAATTATTTAATTTATTATAATAAATTTTAGAAGGATTGGGACATGTTGTCTCAAAATAATTAAAGCATTATAAAAAAAATTCAGCAGTTTATTAATACTTGTTTTCAGGAGGTAACAAAACGTTAATAATGTATACGTGCAAAGGATATTACCAAAATGAAAAGTTTCATCGCCAGTCGGCCATTTGCCACTTTCAATAAAACACCACAAAAAGAAGGCAAAACGCAGTCACCGAAGCTTCGAATATATCGTATTAAGCCTGCTCTCGACTTTCCATTTATCCTGCATCGTGTTTTATTTCACGACAAATGAATCAGCAGATAAATGGATACAGACTGATGAAAAAACTTCCCTGGCGTGTGACGGAATCCATTTAATATCAAGGAATAGCGCTGTACGAGGACCTTGTTTCTTGCAATATGTTTTCACTTAGAATGGTCTTACTTATGGTCGTGGTTAGTCGTTTATATTACATGTATTCCAGTGCTTATACATTTGTACAAATTGTTAAAATAACAGCTTTTAAAATAAAATCTATATTAAATATTCTAAAGCTGAAGTGTTTGTTTTTTTGAACGCGCTAATCTCAGGAACTACTGGTCCGATTTGAAAAATTCTTTCAGTGTTAGATAGCCCATTTATCGAGGAAGACTATAGGTTATATATAATCACGCTAAGACCAACAGGAGCGGAGTAATGCGGGTGAAGCATAGTCATATATATCATATATATGAGTCATATTAATATAGGTATATGAGTTCTTTTTACTTCGTTTTTGGCCAGACGACTACGTTCAGCCGCCTGAAAAATAATAATTTAGTTATAATTACCAAGGACATTG
This sequence comes from Colias eurytheme, assembly GCA_907164685.1. Taxonomy (NCBI): domain Eukaryota; kingdom Metazoa; phylum Arthropoda; class Insecta; order Lepidoptera; family Pieridae; genus Colias; species Colias eurytheme. The sequence goes on from CAJQZN010039988.1 coordinate 28,785, forward strand.
AGATGAAAAGCGGGCAAAGCATGTCTAAATAATATCATGGGCTAAAGGCGATCAAAGGATTTGTGAGCAAACTTGACGGGAACTTTATGAATGTAATATTCAGATCTTTTCATTCTAAGATTTTAATATACATTTCTTAAAGATATTATTTTTGAGATAATCCCTGAGGCGGCAAACTCCGAATGCTCTTTACTCGGCGGGAAATTTTAAATTAGAATATGAGCAATAAGTCGTTCTTTTGTTTTTTTTTTAATAAAATAGTAGAACCTTTGAGGTACGGGGCATTTGGGAGCATAGATAAATTAATATAGTTTAAAATTGTAAATGAAATAAAGTTGAGGTAAAATACGAAATGATATGTCTGTTAAAATAAAAGTTATGAAATGGAGATAAGTGGTCATAATTTTACAATACCTTAGACTAAAATATCTGTGATTATAATTTTGACGGTGAACTGATGGTGAACTGTGGCCATATTATATTGTTATGTACTTTTATCAACACATTTGAAGATATCGTTATTTTTAATTTAGAATCCAACTTTACATGCAAAAGCGGAAAAAAGCACGTTTATCTCCTACCAAAGTACTAGAAGTAATTGAAATCGCGATACGATTGCAAATGTCATTAGTTTTTCTCTAATTAAGCGATGCTTGTGTCCTACAGTCCACACATTGCAGAGCTTAAGGGGTTTATTCACTGTTTCCAAATTAAAAATAACTACCTTTGAACACCTTTTTTACTATTTTTAGTTAAACTCATTTGGCAACATAATATAAGTTGTGTTAGATTATGCGTGGAAGAGATTATAACATGCCATTCATCTTCTTAAATTTCTCCAATATAATTAGTTCAGTTAAGTATAGATAAGTACATATTTATATTATTTACCTGTTAGGCCGTATCAACGATGTTAAATATATTTTTTCCTCCAGGCAAGTCACTTTTAAAGTGAAACTTTTATTACATCGTCGCAAACTTTTTGGTCTGTGTAGCGCATGTCGCGTGACGGTCGGCTGCCGAGTAGGTAGGTATAAAGCAGTGTTCGGAACCGTACGATAATTTATCGTACAAATACGATAATTTTGTGCCTAAGTTTCACTTTTACCGTGGTTTCATAAAACCACACAACATGTTTTTTTTAAAGTAATGCAGCAAAAACAACATCAGTGGTACAAACTTATCCCCACTTCTTACACCGCTTGTTTCGAACAACGACCGCTAGAGTGCACTTTTCCCTCACTTTAATACCATTGTACGTTAAATAATTACTTTTGTATTGAACAAGACAGTGTAATCATGCCTTAATGAGATTGCGAAGCGGAAAAATAAACATGAAAACTTTAAATTATTCAGTGTGCACTAAGCTCTTGGAACACTTGCATTGTTCTATGGGAGGTGGAATACCCAACTAGGGGGTATGAGACGAAACTATTTAATAAGATGTATTGTTTCAGTTTAAAATAGACGACGCTTATTTTCTTTTGTTTTTTTATTGGCCTTGAACTCTCTATCAATGCAAGATCCGTTTTTAAAATCACTACCTACATAATATTATTATCTAAATGTCTGTCTGTGTGTTTGTTCGCGATTAACTCAAAAATTACTGTATCAATTTTCATTCTGTTTTCATCAATAGAAAACGTGGATGTCAAAGTAGGTTTAAGCTCCTGAAGGTTTAATTTGATGAAATTTTAGACGCGTTCGAAATCGTGGGTCTGCCCATCATCCGCTGGTAATATCCAAATTTAAAATCACCTTACTATTATAATCAGTACCAAAACACTATTCTAATAAATAAATACGATATCCTTATTCTAACGTGTGAATTGAATCTATTAAATGTAATGAAATAAAAATGTCCCACATAATCTCACGAGGGACTGCGTCGGACGTATGTTCTTTAGAGAGGAAAACCTAATGCCGAAGCCTTCAGTAACCTTCGATAAAACCGGTGATTGGTTTTTATAATTGAGAACGTTTTCTAAGAAAATGCTGACTTTTTATATGAGGAAAAAGGTATGGTTTCGAGGTTATCTTGTACGTACTATATGATGTGTGTTGTGCGTGTAAGTTTTTTTTCATAAAGCTTAAATAATCTTGAGTGATGTGTCAATAATTGTTTCAATTAAAAGATAAGCATTTGTTTAGTATACTTGAAGATATGGAATTCGATATTTTTTGTATATTTTAATGAATTTATAGCACAGTTTATAGTGTATTTTTTATATCATATTCAAACTCATACTTAAGCATTTATCTATTTTTACGCATTGAACTTATGGCTATTATTATGAGTTAATTTTATGTTTTATACCCGTGTAAAAACGTTAAAATAGTAAACATTTAATTCAAACCATTCGCAATTTATTTGAAGTTTATACCCTGTAAGATAAGATGGAAATTCAACAAATAATGACAAAGGCGCTTATCAGACAGAGTATTTAAAAGGAATCGTAGATCTGGTTTACAAGACGGAGATTAATCGAGTTCGTCTCAAGAGATTATGTAAGTTTTCGTTATTTGTGCCCATTTACCGTAAAACCACCGTTTTAATTATAAAGTGCAAATTGAAGTTGGGAACGAAAATCTGGATGAATATTTCACATTTGAGTGTACGATTGTATGTTTAAATAAAGGGTTTGATTGAAAGACAATTTATTTGATTATTTGATCGGCTTTTTTTAAACACTGGTTGTTATCAATATTTTCGATTGGATTCTATTGTTTACTTAAAATAAACCGCAAATTTAATGTTTGAATGATTGTTTTTAGATACATGTTTTAATTAATACATTAAGTGAGTAAATTTTTGTTTTGAGTGACGTCCCATGTACCCTAGTGCGGTAAGAGGCAGATGCATTTATACATCTGTTTCACTGATCGATTTTCTTTAAGGACAAGTAGGTGATCAGCCTTCTGTGTCCTTCCAGACCGAGACATTTTTTTATCTTCGTCTCCACCGGGAATCGAACCCAGGTCCCCTCGGTGCTACGCTCACGCGTCAACCACTGTACCAAGGAGGCGGTCAAATTTTTGTTTTAGTAACTCGTTAAAATGGCGTATTACCCGTGGTCCCCCCGCTATGTCCCACTGTGAGTCTACGGGTAATAATTTTTCCCCGTGGACCCACTGCTATAGAATGGGACTACGGGTAAAAAAAAAAAATGAAAATAATGAAAAAATTACAAATTATAAATTACCTAAAATAATGAAACTAGCGAAAAAAGTTTAAACAATAATATCGTATAATAAATCAGTAGGTATTTTCTATTTTAAGTTCTAGATACTATTCCTTTCAGACAGTAATAGATTTAATAAAGGTGTAGGACACGCTACCTTATGTTATTCATATGATAATTATTAATTTTACATCGACCCTTTCCCGACCCTAGCTTTCAATTATCGTCCAAGCTAATTATTACGCAGTACACAGTATAATAATATGAGATAATTACTGTACAAAATATCATATTATAATACATAAAATGATAAAGTGCTTGTAGACTGATTCTAACTTTATGAGCAACTATGACGTCACAATATAGCGCAGAATCAATCCTATTCTTTTATTTTTTAGCTGCGCTTCGCGGTTTCGCCCGCATTGCTCAGCTCCTGTTGGTCTTAGCGTAATGATATATAGCCTATAGCCTTCCTCGATAAATGGGCTATCTACAAATCGGACCAGTAGTTCCTGAGATTAGCGCGTTCAAACAAACAAACAAATTCTTTAGCTTTATAAATATTAGTATAGATTTTGTTGGATCACTATACATTTCTAGTCATTACACTACAAAAAACACCAATTCTTCTTCCCACTTCAAAATACAATACCAGGGAACCATAACTCTGCAAGAGACGATGACTAATTGCTACAAGTGATTGTGTGCTTAGCTAAATGAACTCGTTACAGGCATTTTCAGGCATTTCCATGCAAATGACGTCGAGAGTATTTCTTGTAACCCTTTACGATTCCATTACGCGGCTACAATCTCTCGCGGTTTACGCATCGCCACGTTTTAGCGTAATGGTGCGTGTACACGATGGTTTTATTCGCTTTCCGTGGCATGAAGATGATTTGTTAGTGGAGTAATATGTTTTTGTACCTATCTTTCGTTATTTATAGGTTATATAGGGTAAAATGTCAAGGTCGCGCCATGGCAATACCGTCACGTCATGGAGTAAGATGATTTTGGTATCTTTGAATCTTACCAAAGAAGTTTCACTTCTGACACGTTATTGATGGTATACTTAAACTATAAAATATTTAATATAATTTTGCATAAAATGAAATGTGGAAAACCTCACTGAGTTGAACTGCATCTAACTCCATTAATTCTTCGTACTAAAAGCGAGGCGGCTCATAAAGTGGTGCTTCGGGCCGAAATTATGGCATACTAGCTGTTATCCGCGACTTTATGCGCTTGAAATATAAATAAAATATATTTAACTTGCATAAATACAAAAGAATAGGCTTGGTTTTACTTATTAACAATGGATGCGGTAATTCAACATTTCGTTTAAAATATGATTTTTATACGAATGATAGAATATGTACTTTATACCTATTTAGGAACTTATAACACACACAATTAACGCTATGAATGAATTAATAAAAAATATTTATTTATTATTTATTTATTTATTTATTTATTTATTTAAATTAAATACACACAACAGGTCGCGATCTTGCCGGACCCATAGGCGACATATCAATTTCTGGAGCAGATCGCAACCCAACAAAATGTGTACAATTACTACTATAATGAGATATAGCTTACAGTTAGTTATTAGAACATTATATTATTTTGTATAAAAAAGCAACACTAATTATAATATAATATACAGAGTGCAGTCTCATCATGTTAAGAACTATTTTAATTCTACAGAAAGAATAATATTCACCAAAATTCTAAACGTAACGCGAACAAAGTTGCGGGCTCCATCAAGTCTACTTGATTCATGCAAATTGTACAATAAAACGCACCGTGTGGACCGAGCTTTTGACATTCACCTTTATTCTTTATGAGGGCAGACAATTTGCGAATAATTTATTTTTTATTACGTATTTACTTCGCTTCTCTTTTTGCAAATGTTGCATGAAATGAAATACAGTTGTTTACAGTTTTATACAAACTTTAATATTTGAATTTGGCAATGTAATTGAAACAGAGCATTGATATTTTTGTCAAAGAAAAACACTCACTTAAAGTTTATGAGGTTCAATCATATAATTATACGTCTACTAACTAACACTCGGGTATATTTTTCAAGTTTTATTTTTCATTTTTATTTTTTTCATTATCCAAACGGAAACCAATGAAGCAAAAAACATTGATATCCGTTTGGGCAATTTTAGATTATTTTATTATTTTCATTTAATATTTATAAAAACTAACTAGGTAGATACAATGTCAAAAATAATTTTAACTTTCATAAAAGGCCTCACACCACTCTTTAAAGTTCAACCTTATCTTTGGATTAAACTTAAGTCGTCTCTACATTCTGGACTATAAAGAAAAACTTTGAAGTTTGCTTTAAAATCCTTTGAAAGTCAAGTATATATTTTATCTATAAATATTTGTAAAGATAAGAAGTAGGTGCGTATAAGAGAGTAATTAATTTAGTTAATAATTACAAAAAATAAACGAATTTTAATTAGTTTTTCTCATTAAGCAGATTATACAAATTACTTTTAAGGCCTGTCGTTAATTAAGTTTCAATATCAGAGGGAAAAACTAAATTAGATGCAAGAACCGTATTAGAATTATATCATAACAGCTTCTGCCTGCATGGCTGGATCATTGCTTGCGTAGCACCCTAATAAAATAGTTATGCTTAAAACTAAACAGATTTTTTTAAACTATAGTAATCAGTGTGTTTTTCGAATGGGAATTTCACTGCATGATTGTTTGTGAACAGAAGGTGGGCAGACATAATATTAAGGTACTACCTTTTCGGCCGCAGCTTCGTCCGCGTTGTCAAAGGAAAGCCCGCATTGTTCCCATTTACGTGAGATTTTCGTTATAAAAACTATCCTGTGTTAATCAAAATTACCTTCAATGTATGTGTCAAATTATGAAAATTGTTTCAGCAGTTTTTGCGTGAAGGAGTAACAAACAAACATAGGTACACCTTCGCATTTATAATATTAGTAGGATTAATCGCGAAATTCGAGAAAATAGCCATTATCTAGACTTTTCACTGCCTCTTTACCTGAAACAAAGATGTTAAAATTATTATTCATGAAGATTATAACTTGCTAAAGAAGTTTATTGATTATAAAATTTCATATCTACTATTACAACTATTACTACTATACCAACACAATTATAGTACCTATAGGCACAGTATTACAATATAATATTGTAATACTGTGCTATAGGTGTATATTATTCAGCTAGATGACATGATTAACTCACTGAGAATGAAATATTAAATAAAACTTATTTCTTAAGGTACAAACAACTGAATTTCTTATAAATTCTAGCTTTGGTATATTATATTATGTATAAGCTTATCAAAGTAATTTATTAGGTATTACTTTTATAAACACGTATAATATTCCACAAACTATAAATGTCACCCAAAAATCTTATTACCAAGATATTAAGCTGGATTGACTTATCTTACAGTGTTCATTGTTTGATATTAGAGTTAATTTTGGAGATAATAATCTGTATATTTTATCTGTAGATATTTATAGATTCCCAATAAATAAATAAATGAGATATCTTCTCAGACAATATAAATAAAAAACGTTACGTAAGTAAGCCGCAAAACAAATAGCATCCCTTAAACTTTCTCAATACTCGCTTCTAAGATATCTCGTTCAATAACAGTTCAGAAATGTTACGGCTATTGCCTTATCTTTTATCTTTCTTATAAGATTATGTATGAAAAGATAACAGCCTTTGTTTAAGGGACGTGGTTGGAATTCGGGCTCGGTTTTGCAGAGGCATATAAATGGAGCCTAAAACAACGCTTTTAGTACGTTGTCAGATCTATTTAACTATTGGAATAAAATGAACTCTGTACAGTTTTGAAAATAAATATCTATTTAACAAGTTTTCACAAATTTTCTGTAGTGTTTGGAAAACCTTTTTTGTCGATTATAAAAAGCCTAATGTAAAATTATCAATCTCTTTTTTTTAATTAGGGTGTAAAATCTTGATTGTACTTTTACACGTCATGTCATGCCCAGCAAGCACAAAACACCATTATAACAAACTTATGATAGCACGAGTTCATGTACAAAGCATTATAACCAAATCGTATATCGGCTGTATTTCTTTTATACGACTCTTATAAGTAAAATTTGGCCCCCCCTTTAGACAGCGTTGAGCTATACAGGGTGTAATCGTTAAGTGTGCACAGGCGATTTTTCCGTAAGTATTACAGATAACAAAAAACTTTAAACTGATATCGAAAGTACTTAACCTAATGAGTAAAATGGCCGTAATAAATTTTTAAAAATAAATCGAGAAATATCAAAAAAAATATCTTTAATCCCTCCCATACATTAAGTATGAAATATGAATATCCCATATACATTTAATATGAAAGCTTTCTTTTTCTTTTTTTGGTTTTCTGCTTTAATTACTTCGTAAATTTGAAGTGACATTTTCCACGTTTTTCCGGACATTTTCACGCATTTTCCGGATATTTCCCGGGAATTTTCCGGACATTTTCCGGATATTTCCCGTCATTTCCCAGGCTTTTTCCGGGGATTTTCCAGGCATTTCCACGCATTTTCCGTACATTTTCCGGGTATTTTCCAGATATTTACCAGGCATTTTCCGGACATTTCCCTGACATAGCCTGTAAATGTCTGGAAAATGTCTGGAAAATCCCCGGGAAATATCCGGAAAATGCCTGGGCAATTCCGGAAAAACCGTGGAAAATGCCTGGAAAATCCCTGGAAAATATCCGGAAAATGCGTGAAAATGTCCGGAAAATATCCGGAAAATGCGTGAAAATGTCCGGAAAATGCGTGAAAATGTCCGGAAAATATCCGGAAAATGCCTGGAAAATGTCCGGAAAATATCCGGAAAATGCGTGAAAATGTCCGGAAAATATCCGGAAAATGCCTGGAAAATGTCTGGAAAATATCCGGAAAATGCGCTGAAAGTTCCGGAAAATATCCGGAAAATGCGTGAAAATCCCCGGAAAATGCCAGGGAAATGTCCGGAAAATGTCTGGAAAATTCCGGAAAAACCGTGGAAAATGCCTGGAAAATCCCTGGAAAATATCCGGAAAATGCGTGAAAAAATCCGGAAAATGCGTGGAATATTCCGGAAAAACCGTGGAAAATGCCTTTAAAATCCCTGGAAAAAGCGTGGAAAATGCCACTTCAAATTTGCGAAGTAATTAAAGCAGAAAACCAAAAAAGAAAAAGAAAGCTAAAATCTTTCATATTAAATTCATAATAAATTCATATTTCATACTTAATGTATGGGAGGGTTTAAAGATAATTTTTTTGATATTTCTCGATTTATTTTTAAAAATTTATTCCGGCCATTTTACTCATTAGGTTAAGTACTTTCGATATCAGTTTAAAGTTTTTTGTTATCTGTATTACTTACGGAAAAATCGCCTGTGCACACTTAACGATTACACCCTGTATAAAGGCAATTTAATTGCATTATAATTATCGTATTAAGACGATACACAAAAAAAATCCACTGCTTGGCGGGCGGAGTCTAATAGCTCGCTATCGCGAACGCGGGTGTGCGCGAAGTCATTCTTGCAAACTCGCCGCGCTGCCGCTGGCCGACTCGGGACAAACATGTATGGAGTCGTCATACAGTTATAATATTGTCATACATTTATTTAATTGTTGATTTATTGGTTTTATTTTCTTGCTTATAAACAAATAATCTTCTTTTTAACAACTACTTAGACATTATTAATAATTATTATCATTTCGTAATGTTTACTTTATTACAAAATAATACAGGTTATAAATAATCTTTAAAATAACAAAAAATATTGTTACTCTGAAAAAATGAAATGGTACTCAATAACGCGGACTACTGAATTGATTTAGATAGAATTTGATGCTGACGTATATATTACATCATGCCCAGAAATGAAAGGTACTATTTCTGAAAGAAGTTATAAACCCTAATTCTTCCCAGTCAAAGTCAAGAGTGGAAGATATCACTAATACAGTAAAACTGATGCGAAACTTTGGATGTTAATTTGTATATTTTTTTGTTAGTTGTTACTTAATCACGTCAAGACTACATTACCAATTTTGATAAAATATAGCTAATTGCCTGGATTTACACATAGGATACTTTTTATCCGAACTGAACACTTCTGTGGGAAAAAACAGGATTCACGATATAACCTAATTCCACGCGGGCACAGCCGCGGTTGGAATGATATTTTTTTAAATAAAAAAATTGTTTAAAAAAAAACACAAAATATATTGACGCATGTATTTATTTTTTGCACTCTATTATAATTGTAATTATTCATTACAAATAATCAAAATAAAATAGCCAGAACAAAGTTAGGCCCTGGTAGGGTAGGTAGGCAGGTACAGCAATGTGAGACGAACACTGGCTTATTTATACCAATAATAATGTATTATAAACATTAAATTAAGTTTACAACAAAAATACATAATATTAGCTAATGTGAAAACGAATCAACCAATCATCCCACAACAATGAAATGTGCACACAAATATTCATCCAAATCGGTTCATGTGATTAGGAGGAGTGACTGCAGCGCCATCTTCCGGGCCCAATTGTGTTTCCAGATCACCCAGGAACTCAATTTAATATACTTACACAAAATTTTTCGAAATGAAAACTCACATTACTATGTAAATATGAATATAAACCTGTTTTAGTACTAAGCAATTTCCCGCACAGGTGTAGTAAGTATAAATGAAATAAATATCAACATCAAATTCTTTATACAACATACTTATCTACCACCTACTAAGAAATGTAATTCTTGAAATTTTTTCGTATTTTTTTAAATATAATACTACTCCAATGAGCTCCTGTTCCATATTACGGCCACCATACCTTCACTAAGTTCACCATGATTTTTTATTTCTTTGCACTTTGTTGCTTTTTGCTAAAAATGGAATCATGCGATAAAACCAGTAGAGCGTTGATAACATACATTTTTGACTGAATAAAGGTACTTACGAAGGAGTGGGTTCACATTGTGAACAATCAGTGGGTTTATTTTCCTTCTGGATTCCGGATTTCTGAAAAGATTATCTATGCTATAAATGAAAAAATCTTACACATTCGTTATGTACTTAAAACAGGGGTACATATCAAACATCGTCTATAATACAATTATCATCAAATTTAAAATAAAACCAACATACTTCATTAATTTGTTCCAATTGTAAGCATTCTTTTTCCTCCAACCTTTATGTTTCTTCTTCTTATTTTCTTTATTGTCCCCATTTGTCTCATTTTGTCTTATTGTGTTGTCACCCTTTTTTACGATGGCGCGAGCGACGCAAGTTCCCCGTGTGACGGCCGTAGCGGGAATGACTCGTGCAGCGATCGGGGTAGGAAGGTACAGGGCGGCTCTCGCTATATTGGCTGGTCGCGCGCTAATTTCAAGTATTTCTTGTTTATTTCAAAACCATCGCATATTTCAAAATTCTAAATCGGTAGACGTATAGGTTGTATGTTTTATAGTTAATATCCAAAAAGTCGTAACTTTACGTTTGTTATTTTGAAGATGCCAGAGATTAAAAAAAAATAACAATGAGAACTTTGTATTTTTTTTCTATCGAGAAAATATCATGGAATCATGTTTCTAAAACGGTAGACGTATTGTGTTACTATTGAACTTTCTTGTCAAGAATTTTCATCACGACAACTTTAATAATATAAAAATTACGAAGGTTTAAAAAGGGCCGTAAATGTTAGAAAAATTAATTCATCACCTTAAATCATTAATTAAGTCAGTTATGAGCACATGAATGAAGTCGCAAGAAATGTCATTTTTTGCGACTTCATTACAGTTAATAACCACTCAAGTGCTGAACGACCGGGAGCCGGTCGATCCACATTCGGGGGCTTGTGCGTTGCGACCGGCTCCCGGTCGATCAACAGTCGTGGGTTTTGCGTTCGCTTTATAAAACGGTCTAATAACCTTCCTCTTTCTAACTTATATGACATGTTAAGGAAAGAACAGGCTAGCTATAAATCAAGATAACAACATAACCACATGATTTAAGTGGCCCACTTTTCATGACACATTGAGTAGGTAGTTTTTTGTACAAAAAAATAAACAAGGAATGTGTAAAAAAAATGTATGGGAGGGTATGATGTTTTTATTTTCTCGTAAGAAGAGTGTAACAAAGGATCAATAAATATTAAAATCTCACTGAACAGCTGTTTTAATTTTTTATTAGCAGACAAAATGTAACAAAAATTACAAGGGTACATTTGCTTTGACTTACAAGTTGTTTTTATTTATTTAAATGTTACCATGTTTTGACAAGGCATAGACTATTTTATTATCTATGAATATACATATATACTTGCAAATGTGCTAGATAAAGGAATCTGAGATAATCGACTTTAAAAAAATATTGGACCGCCAAAAACCCCAACTGCGGCGGCACCGGGAGCCGGTTCCGCACAAGACCCGATTTTTGCAAAATGGCTCCCGCACTTGAGTGGTTATATAGCTTTTAAAATTACAATCTGTTATTAAAATTTCATAACAATGCTAACTGTTGTAATTCCTTTGTAAAAAAGAAAATCTTATTGATTTTAAAAATATATTGATCTGTTTTTGATCGTGCAACGTTATGTGGACTTGAAATATTTAAATGTGAAAATTAATATTGAATGATGGGTAAGTACCGCCTGTATTTCTGAATGTTTTGAGTGAAATTAGCTGCGCGCATCAGTTTGTCGGGTGAAATATACATGTTATTGAGAAAGAATACACGCGCCCTCGCTAATATAATTTATTAGTATATTTTTTTTTTATAAAACATAACCTATTTTTAACAAATATCACAAAATTTAGATTATAGTAATAGTTTTAACAATTAAAGTACCTTATAAAGATATTGGTACAAAATACAAATGATTTCATTCCCTTTCTAGTCAGATCTTAGTAACTTGTATTATTTTTGTAAGATAGGAAAAGGAAAGCAAATGGCGACAAATGAAATTAAAGCTTTAGGCATTTCACGATAGCATAATAGTGCTGTTAATTTTAATATGGTTTGTCACAAAAATTAGAGCTCGTATATAGTGTAATACAAGACACTTATTTTGTTCAGCCATATAACAGCACTTCGGAAATATGTTATGATGCTTAAACTCATTATACGTATTAGTGACTGATTTTTATCGAGCTTATCAGAACCAACATGCCCTGCAAAGTAAAGCGTTTCCCAACATAATATGAAGATGCCGATGAAGAATCTTTTTTTGTTTACTACAATTATTAATAAAATCAGTATACTCCTTTTTAAGTTTTCATTTGAATCCGCCTGTTTTGTAGTTTTATTGAAAGCCTTTTTATCCATTAACCAAATTCAAATTACGATGTTATTATTACTCATAGTTCTAACAATACTTTTATTTCGATCAATATATAGCTATATACTGTACAGATGAATAGATTTGAAAGAAAACGGAGCAAAAGCAATAATTGTTATAAATTCAATGTTAATATAGGATTAGTATTAAATTAACACAATAATGGACTATTATAAAGCTTTTATTCTTTAAAAAACCAACATACGTTCAAAGGCACTATAAAATAATTTATTTATGCTTATTTAGAGCGTAACGTTATTAAAATTACCAATATAAGATAATAGTATTACTATAAGTTTGAAAGCTGTTTTAGAAGCTGTAATTTAGAATTATCCTACGTTTATTTAAGATTTTTGACATTGTAACAATTTTTTGGTAACCAAAATATAACAGTTAGCATTATTTGATGAAGCAAATACCTTTATAAAGTACTTATATTTGGATAGTGACGATTTAAATAATTAATATAACTTCAAGTCATAATTCTGTATATATTTTTGGTTAATATACAATTTATGTGCTTGCTGGGTGGCCAAGGGTATTTAAGCATTTTATCTAACGATCGTTTTTTAGTTATTTTTCTTCGTTATACAGTTACTGGGCATTTGCCAAGCTCCCCTTTCAGGTAAGCACTCTTAAATTGTTGTTTTAAAAGTGATGACGCTCGGTTTTATACGAGTTACTGCACTTGAAAACTTTAATGGCCAAAGGCGGTCTTTTTATAAACTCTCTATTGAAAGTCCGACATTTAAATTTGCAAGTAAAGTTTAAAGTTATTTTACAAACTTATGCGTGGATTATATAAATAGCGTAGTGTATGTGTATTCTGGTTTATAATAAACCTAATTGACTGGGTAGGTATATTTCGTGCTTTGATATAATATGATATGATATACGTTTGCATGACGACAATTACACACAAGTGTATCGTTTTTGTAATTTTTTGTTGATTGTGTTATCCTAGGGAAGATCCTATGACATAATATTATGCTATGAAAATTGGTACAACTATTTCTATACTCTATATAAAGGTTATGTAAGTTTGCGAAATGTAGGTACATAGTATAATCATTTTAATTTATACGATTTCAAAATAGTTAAAGCTTTTTCGTTTAATAGAGCTGGTAAGTATATTTAAATTTTTAAGTGAACGTTGCTAGGAGTCTAATTATTTTCATGTAGTAAGCAAGACTAAGTCTAAAATATTTTTAACGATCCGTATTAATTATGTATTTCTCTATGTAAGTAGAGTATTTATTAAAAATTGTGATAAAAATAATTAAATTTCGACATGAAATTTATTTTTTGACTTTTCTTAATAACCATACTATCTAAGGACTAACTACCAACTACAACTACCAACATTATTTTATTAGAATGCTTAACTACCATTTCAGCATGTTAGACCGTTTTAGCACCTTCGAAAACCATTGCAACATATTCAATAACACTTCCAAACTCATCTCCCATAAAATCGCGAAGTATTTAATCTTCAATTAATCTTATGATAATTATAAACACGGTGTAATGTGTGACGCTAATTGTCGCTCGAGTACCGACTAATTACCGTCACTAGGGTAATTGGGGAATGATAATGAGCGTGTTTAACGTAATGCTTTATTAAAGAGGGGGAGAGTAAGAAACAGGGTTGTTTCTAGTAAGCGAATATTGCTGTGTACTGTGGTATTTATTTTACTAGGTTAGAAAGGGATTGTTACATGCGCTCTAGAGGAGGTATTATAGTGTAAGTAATATATTTTCTTGTTTTTCCTTTAGTTCCTTATGTTATCAGGGATTTCCTGACTCCTGTTAACATGTTTTTGTTAATTTCAGAGATACAACTCACATTTATGTAAAAAGTTATTCTGAATAATATACGTGGGTCTTGAAATACAGCAGCCGATAAATTGTTCCATGAAATTACGTAGAGATATTATATTATATAATTTATATATTACGAAGGTAGATTTACATGTCAATTTAACCTGAGACAAGCATCTAGTTAAAATAAATACCTTTAAATAATACAAAAATATTATTATTTTATTACCTTACCGACCGCGGCCTTGCACTCGTAGTCAAAGAAATAATAGTAATATGGATAAACCTCCTTTATAGGTCTCAAGCTATCTTTCTACTAAATTTCATCCAAATCGGTTCAGTAGTTGAGGTGTGAAAAGAGACAGACAGACCGAATTACTTTCACATTTATAATATTAGTAAGGATGTTATTTTTTTTGTTTTGAATATATAATGCTTGATGGATTATAACAAATGGGATGTCGACAGATCCGTCTTAATTGAGAGCGATAAAAACGTCATCAGCAAGTTTTTCTGCAGACCCTACATTAAGGATTATGTACTGTGAATGAAGGTCAGCTTAACTTGTATTGTCGATTTGGTAATGATCCAAACATAATATAAAAGATAAATGAAGGATATATAAAAGAGAGAGTTTTTTGTATGGCAGCTTTTGACCTCTCTTTAATAAAATTGTAAATGTAATTGAAAAGAGGAGTGTTCCTTTGTGTGTATGCAAAATACCAAAATGAAAGTGAATAGTCACAAATTACAAGCCGCAAATAGATAAAAAATGCTTACAAAAAAGCAAAAAAAACTATACGTAGACAACTTTTGTGAAAATTGCCGAAAAGAAAGTAGGCAAAAGAAAAAGATAAAACTAAATTCACATTCATTTACTTTCAAAATAAGACGACTTAATTAAACGGAATCCACCTTTGTATGATTTTTAAAGTAGCCCCAGCAAGCGTATAGGAATTCTCACAACATAATTATGTCGGTATACGTGTACAGGATATGAGACTTTAAACTTCAGAGATAAGGTTTATTTTATATTGGCAGGTTGGTTTGAGTAGGCTTCATTACGGTCCGTAATTTAGAGGCAATCTACGGAGAGGTGAGGAGTCTCGATGACGTCACGTATAACGAGATATTGAGTGATTTTTTTTAATACTAGCCGACAGTAGGGCACTAGCCAGACTTATTTTTTGCAGTTTATAAAATAAATACTTTATTAGTATAGGACTTATATTTGTTATTCGGTATTAAACCTATTTAACAATGATCTTGCAGGTCGACAAAATGCTTTCGAATTTATCTTATTGTTTCTTATATTCTTAACATTAACCGAGGCCGTTTCAGCCAGTTTCAAACATTAATCATTACCTATATGCGTAATAAATGGTCTATAAAAACATATCGTTATTAAAAATAACGATGCAGTAAAGATGAAAATTCAACACAAATAAACGTTGTACGAAATAAACTAAAAGTTGAAAGTAATTTTAACTAGAGCACATGCAACATAAGTTAACACGGCCTCACGCGTTGCTTAGCGTGTGTTACCTATTTTTAAATAAAATATTATATATAAAGCATAATCACGCTGGAAATCTATATATAAATATGAAGTGGGTCTTCTTTTCGTCCGTATTTTTAGAAATATAGTTATTATCGTATTATACAATATAAATGAATCCCTTTTCCTTTGGTTCTGCTATAAATTGAGAACGGCCTAACCGATTTCATTCGCCTTTTATATATTTTAGATTCATAAAACTTTACGTATAAAATCTAAATTTATTTCTTACCATGCTCTGGTAAATTGGGATATTTCTGAAAATTTAGAATTGACAAAAAATAGAATACAATAGAAATTAGTACGACCTTAAAACTGTGCAGCGATTTCAATCAAGCTGCTTGCTTGAAGTATAAAGGTAGCAGTTGTGAAATATCTTCTGTAAAACGTATTTTTGGTAGGAAATAAAAACTTAATGTGACACATTTAACCAACAATAATACATTTATGAGAAATTAGAACACTATTTAACTAGTAAATACAATTAATAATAATTAAACTATAGACTCGATAAACTTGGTAAATATACGAGTATATAAATATGTTTGTGTTAGAGAAATACGCCCCTTAACTTATAATATTATAATTGATTTATGCCCTTAATATGTTGTTTTAATGGTTCTAGTGCTAAGCCCTTTATTATTAATACAATATACAACCGCACTTATGTGAAATGTGATTAAGAGGCGTCAGAATATAAACTAAGTAAAATTATAAATAGGAAATGTAGGTTTTTGCCTATAGGCTAAGGCCATTTAAATCAAGCTACATACATTGTATCGTTTTATATGTACATCTATGTTCCAGGTAATTCAAAAGATAAATCGTAAATAATATAATATCATTATCATTAAAAAACAAAACAGAAAATGGTACAGAAACTTGACTTGAAAGTTGAAGTCTTGTAAGAGTTACACGTGCCAACCTTAATTTTAAACAAAGATAAAACTAAGGTCTTACTAATAAAATGTTACCCATTCGCTTTGCAATGGATTACAGGTAAATTAGCTTGGAGAAATTTTTGCATATGTAGTGGTGTGTATATTACTCAGATCTTAGAGCGCGTTTCCACTATATCGTTCTGGCCTATACAAAAATGTTTCGATATCCTAACATTACTATTTAATTTTATACTTATTCCTAGCAACACTTTTGTTTTCAATAAAAACAAGTTTTTATTTGAAAGAAAATGGTTTTGACTTTATAAAAAAAAATATACTTATCATTCAATTTTACGTCCTTGAGCAAACGACAAGGCGACTACCGTGAAACAATAAAATATCGTGTCCATAATATTTTGTTTCATAATTAATATTTGACCATAATAATTACGAAACAAAACAAATAAATAAATCGTCACTTGATAGTGGAAAGTGGAAACACGCACAAAACCAGAATAAACCAGTTTACGCTGTCCGCAGGTGCCACGTGCAGTCGTTTGGTACCGTTAGAACATAAAGCACATTTCATTCAAAAATTATAATTATTATGTACGTAGTTTAATTGATAAATTTTGTATTTGTTGATTGTTGTTATTATTTGTTATTATTGTTATAATATTTGTTGAAGTGAATTACATGTCCCGCAGCCGGAGGCCCCAAATGAAAACTCAGATGTACTTAAAAACTACATTTAATAGCTAACATGAGACTTTTACACCCATGTCTGCACGATGCAGACCGGAGTTAAAGAATGAATTTATACAGTTTAATAATTATAAAGACGTAAGCTTGGATGCTAACTAAGGGAAATCGCATCCACATTCTATTCCCGTGCGAACGGCGTATTCAGCAGTTTTGTATGAAGGCAGGGCCATAACTAGTGTTTAATTTGTGTGTAAGTGTTGTAACTTTATATTGTTAATTCAATATGGCTCCAGTGTTAAAACATGGTCGAGGCAAGCCTTTGACTTCTCAAACTAAAGAATTAAACTTTAAATGTCGTTTCTTTTTCAGGTTAGTAAATTTTTCATTTTAGTAACATTGTTAATGTAAAAGTTATATGTATGTTAAATGTGCAAATATTAAAATAAAGTCTCATCTTTTTCAGAGGAGAAACACATATAGTTTAATTTAAAATCCCTTATATATACAGGGTTACTTGTAAAACACCGGCAACCTCGCAGGACAAGATAGCTAACATCATAAGTAACAACATTTCGACTTTTGATAATTTGTTAGATTTTATTTTCATACAAAAATAAATATTCATTTAATTTTCCGTCTGAATATTATAAACTCTACGCCTCCCAAAAATTACGTAAACAAAAAGCGAACGAGAGGGGGAAGGGGGCGTCGCGTCGTCCATCCGATAATTAATAGAACATAGACTTACAAATGTAAGGAGAGTACAATAAAAGTTTAAAAAATCATTTAAAAATAATTTATTGCGTTATGCCAAAAGTCGTAGAACAAATGTTGTTACTTATGATGTTAGCTATCTTGTCCTGCGAGGTTGCTGGTGTTTTACAAGTAACCCTGTATAAAATAAAAACTAAAAATAAAATGTTGTTTTATTTTATTTGCTGACCATACACTACTACAAACGCAAAAATTTCTCCAAGCTAATTTACCTGTAGTTATTGCAATAACCTGTCTTAATTTTATGATTGACGTTTCATGTGAGCAAGAGCAGGACAAAGCTATGGTAGAAAATGGTAGAAATTTATCCATTGTTTAACTTTTTATTAGTAAGGCCGCTATGTATAGGCAGTATGTACGGCCTATAAACAAGCAATTTTCTCATATTTTCGATATAATCCGGTTGATAAATATTAAACTTCATAACGCCGCTCATTTTGCTCACGGGGGCTCCATAAAGCATTTATTAAGATGGCAATACGTGACCATTTTGCTGATCATTCGATGGAGACTTTACTATGCAGGCTCTGGGCAAATTGGTGTCGGGCTCACCTTCTGAATTTTTGCAATATTTCATCGATTATTGAACTCTTTTAAAGGTCTTTTGAGTTTGGAATAGTCCTATAATTGGTGTGAATAAGTTGAAAGCTTTAATTGAAGTTTAGTTAAAATTTATATATGAATACTTAGTTATTTCTAAATTATTCATAATCATTATTCACAACTAATCGACGAATTTTAAGCGTTGGCAGTGAAGGCTATTTTTAATTATTTAATATTGAGTTTAATTTTAGACTTATCTTAATATTGTGTAAAAGTTATTTCGAAATTAGCTATTTTCTCATAATTCCGTCTTTTAGAACGAATAGTTATTATATAAAATGAATAAATTAAACTCAATATAGGCTAAAAATAAGAACCTAGTAAAAACTAAACGGAAAAGATTATGTTATTATTATTTTATGTCTTATTATTATAAGGCATAAAATAATAATTATAGTTAATAAAAACAATTATCTATAAAAAAGTGACTACACGGTAGCTCCTGGACTTGATCGTTTCATTAATAGGTAAATTGAAAATTAATCTTATGAAATGCAATAAAAAGAGCGTTATAATATGCACTTAGACTAAGTAATACGTATACAGGGATCGTAAGGCTATCACCTTTTTTATCTTTTCTTATCAGAAACAACACCACTTTTACTTATTAAAATATGAACCATATCACCTTCAATAGAATGACTAAGTATATAACATGTCAATGCTGAAAGGACCGGAATGGACCGCATCTGGAATTCAGCAGAACGTGTAGATTCCACGCGGGGCCTACATTCTGGAATTGGGCTTTAGGGTTGTCACTTGATACAAAATAGATTTATCATCTCATCTAATCTCATCAGTCTGTACTTGTTCATAGACATTCAAGACATAACAGATCTATACTCTAAAGTGTATAGATCTGTTATGTCTTGATTGGAATGGATTTCAATTCAACTATTTGCGTTACAATATAAGTCAAAATCAAACATTTATTTATTAAATTTTAGTTCTTGTAGATGCGCATTTGAATCGACAAAATACATAATAATTTTTCTCCCAATAATTCCGATAGCAGTTTCTACAGACGAGCCGACAATAAAGTCTATGGTTGATGAAGTGAAGTTCCTTTCGTGTAGATCAAAATATAATGCTTCTGCAATTGTGTTTGCTTCATAAAAAAATGCGATTTATTTATTCAATGTATTTAAAACGGAGGTTTATTGTACGTTGAGCTTTTGCTTTATCGCCTTGGTAAATTGTGAAAATCTGACTATTAACTAGTATAAAACAAAACACAAAATCTTAAAAATAATGTTGTCAACCCTGTTTACTATATACCTACTAGATGTCATATGGGAATGTCACATAAAATCCGATCGTCTTACGAAGATATTTCAAGACCTGTAAAATTGTAACGTGAACTTTTATTTCGGCCGATTTCCCTTCATGATTGCTTTGGTTTAAATTTTAGATAGAGATGATTTTGCGTAAGTTATAACTTATAACATTCTTTACATGTGTTTTCTTGGTTTATTATGTGTGGTATTGCAATTTGCGAGCCAATGATTTTAATGAAATATAACTTATAGATGAAAAGTACTATAGATTTCTATCAGAAAAATGTAATGTGTCTGTTTGTCCAGAGTCAGGTAAGTACATATTCGGTGATATTTCTATAGTCTTCAGTTAGATAATATTAATTCAGGAAAGTTTTATCAAATGTCTACACCCTAGGTACAGTATATGTTGGCCAGAATGCCAGACAATTATTATCTAATCGTTATGTATATTAGTAATTTTTTGCAAGCTTAAACCAGAGCCTTATACGAGTATAATAATAATAAATACAAATAAATAAAAAAGTGTGCGCATAATCATAAAACTATATCAGTTGTTTTTCAGAAACATCCCTCATAAAATGTTATATTTCTAAACTCTAGCCTTTATTTAGAAAATCAATGTGAATATAAAAACGGACATAAAAGTACTTGTATCGGTCTTCTATATGGTATTGTGTTTAAATTTTACGACGTCGACATAAAAATGTCGAGGCCATTAAAAATATTGGTAGAGTAAAAAATTTATGATGATGGAATTGTCATGAATTTTAATAGCGTCTCCGAAGTGGCCGCGGCGAGCGAAGGGATCGTAGTAAAGTCTAGCTAATAGATAAGAAACTCCAAGGCATACTATTACATACATTACTACTATTACTTACATACATTATTACTTAGCATTTCACAATAAGTAACTACAAACTTTTAGCCTAGAACACAGTACTGTAATAAAGATTCGGACCTATATGTTTAAAAAGTATAGATATATAATCTTATATATAAAATTCTCGTGTCACAATGTTAGTCTGCATAC
>CAJQZN010039989.1:0-14854 GCA_907164685.1 Colias eurytheme
AAATCGGAATGCCGGACAGTAAAATTCCTTGTAGTGCACAAGCGCCCGTGTCTAAAATATCAACAATATCTGTCTTAACACGTCGTATTATTTCAAAATACTTCAATAAAACCTACATATTATATCTTATCAGCTATCTTTTACAGTGAATCACACGGAAATAGGGCTAACATAGTTCTATGATAGTTATTTATTCTACACTATCAGAGAACAGCTTATTATGTACATGTTTTTCTATTTGTCCGATAATTTCCAATGTCTTTTATGTTTAACGTTATCATTACAACGTGTTTCATAGACATAGTTATGTTTCACCTGGGGCCTTCTTACTATTTCTTGCCCGCGGCTTTACTTGCGCAATAGTGCTTTAATTATGATAAAATGTAATACACTGAAACAGCTTTTGATTACTCAAGATCAGATATACAGATATGAATTTAATCATTTTGTTTTACTTATATTTCACTAGCTTTCCGCGCGCGTCTTCGCCCGCTTTGTAGAAAACTTAACAAATTACCTATATATACCAAAACATTCTTCAAGAACAACTCTATCTATTAAAAAAAACATCAAAATAGTTTCATTAAGATTTAAACATACAAAGGGACAGACAGCAACAGCGACTTTGTTTTATACTATGTTGCGAAGAGTCGATATCGATTATTGTCTCCCATAATTTATTACATGTTCCAATTCAGCATTCCAAAACTATAGCAGTCTCCATAAAAGACTTGAAAACTACCTAAAATGTTACTTTATTTACAAATATAGCAATTTGTATGCAACACGGATGTTCAAGTGATTCGTCTAACGGATTTGGAGAACATTTATTCAATTAACCGGAATTTCATTTCAATAATTAGCTCTATTCTCATTAAATTCATCTAATTATACGTTTACACTTAAAATAGTGTAATATTCATGAACTTAGTAGGGTTACTAGTATATTATTATTATATCACTAGCTGCTTCGCGCGGTTTCACCCCTGTGGCTCCACTCCTGTTGGCCGTAGCGTGATGAAATAACCTTCCTCGATAAA
Organism: Colias eurytheme; assembly: GCA_907164685.1. NCBI lineage: Eukaryota > Metazoa > Arthropoda > Insecta > Lepidoptera > Pieridae > Colias > Colias eurytheme. The sequence continues at coordinate 1,041 of CAJQZN010039989.1, forward strand.
TGGGCTATCTAACACCGAAAGAATTTTTCAAATCGGACCAGTAGTTCCCGAGATTAGCGCGTTCAAACAAACAAACAAACTCTTCAGCTTTATAATATTAGTATAGATATGTGGTGCGTTGGATAAATCTATGATGATATATACCTATAGAATCAATAGTATAGATGATGATAAACAAGACTGAAGTCTGCTAAGTCTTCTCCAGACTTACAAAATATATGAATGATCCATGGATAAATCTTTGATGATATTATACCAAAATAATAATCTATAGTATAGATGAAGAACAAGACTCTGTCTGAAGTCTGTTAAGCCTCTTCTCCAGACTTTAAAAATATATGAATGACCCAAAATACTTTCTAGACGAATGTATGCACTAATATGACATTTAACTCAACCTTGCCTCAATTTGCCTTCAGTGAGCATTCTTTCTCAAACAACAAAGGTCTCAATCAATATTCAATATACGACAAATTGCCTTATGTCTGTGTTGATCGTCGATAAAAGGTTCCTTGGGTAATAAACACCGTTTTTACGCATCATACAGTATGTACGTACATGAAGGTAACGTAAGGGCAAGAGTGCTCATAGCACTCTTGCCCAAAATTTCACCTACTTCCATTGTAATATAATATGATAAGTGTTATTTTTTTATGTTTCTATATTATTGCAATTATTTGAATTATGGTAATAATAAAAAATGGCAATTTTTTTGCTAGTTATGTTAATTTGAAATAAATATTTGTTTTATTTCCCCGATAGAGAGCGTCAGAAATCTACTCCGGGTTTTTAAGAAATTGATCGTCAAACTCATCTTATATCTTAAAAGTATTCTTGATAAAAATAATCTATATCTAGAATTTTCTGCGTTGATACACAATCGTCAACAATCGCAATTATAAACAAAATAATGTTTTTATAATAACCCTTAATAGCAGTAGAGCGTGACCTTTCCAAATAAAAATGTCTTGAACGTACACGCGTACCGAGTAGGTACTGGTAAAACATAAAATAGTATATTTAGTGACACTGCACCCAGATTAGGGAGCGCCCATTCATCCTACCTTGAAATGTATTACGAAACATACGATTTTGGGGAAAACTCGCTGTTAATTTGAAGGTAATCTTTAATTAACTTTTGAGGTTTCCTTTAATCTCGAATTTCCCGCTTGAAATTATTTCTCTGATACACTGATTGGCTACGGAACCGGAACAACGATTATATTCGTATAATATGTTCTTTAAGACGTTTTGTTTTATTAAGGCAATATTATGTCCTTTTGGTAATTAGTTATATCATTAACTAGCTTTCTGCCCGCGGCTTCGCCCGCGTTTTCAAGGAAAAACCCGTTCCCGTAGGATTTCCAGGATAAAACCTATCCTATGTCCTTTCTCGGGTATCAAAATATCTCTTTACCAAATTTCATGCAAATTGGTTCAGTAGTTAAGGCGTGATTGAGTAACAGACAGACAGACAGAGTTACTTTCGCATTTATAATATTAGTATGGATTACTTAACTTTTTAGTTTCTAGGTAGTTTTAGGTAATCTTAACTTTTTAGGTATGAAAGGAAAATTTATTTATTTATACTTTATGGCTCTATTACAATATAATGTAAATTAATCTAATTGTAAATTTTATAATTTAGATACAATTTATACTTACTTTAATAAATATTAAATATTTGGTTTAAAAAATAAATTATAGGTAGGTAGGTAGTTAGCTAGTTCAAAAATTAATATTTATTTTACATTTTAACTACCATCTCTACAAATAATGTAAAAACAATGGGATATACCTATTAGCGTGACTCCTTTTGTAATTTTTCTTTGTTGACTTATTTATAACTATTATACTATGATATATGAAGGAATGGATAATATATTGCTTTGTATTTACACTTTTACACTATTATGTGGAATTGATTAATAAGTACCCGATAATCTGGATTTCATTTGGAGTTTACAATAATATCATCTGGAACCTTTTCGCAAATTTGTTAATATTAGCACAGATTGTGTATCATGAATGATATTAGCTTTTATTATCTACGTTTGCGCAGCCAGAGCCTGAATATACATGAAAAAAAAAAGACGTGTGGCACTCGGGGACTGCCGCGGTAAAGCTATTGCATAGCATGCCTTCAAGCCACACCTCCGAGCCCGTCGGAGTGGGGAGTGTGAGGTTTTTTCGTTACGGAATTTCTCGATTCGGTCCCCGCGCTCAAGGCCCGCGATAGAAGCTATGCAATAGCTTAAAAAATACATTAAAATACACGTGGAATTTTCCAACTCTAATAGCTCTGAATTCCCTTTTTATTTAGCCCTTACCAAACTACTTGCTGCATTTTCATAACGTAATAGCCAACTATAGATAAAGTGCAACATTATTGCATAGTTAGGTACCGCAAGAAAGGAAGGAGCGGTCAAAGTAAATTTGTCGCAAACTGCTTTAGCTATCGCAAATATCTACATAGTTATCACGCGATGATACATTCGAATGACGTACTTTTATTTCGGAAAATGGCTACTATTTATACTTATATTATAAAGCTGAAGAGTTTGTTTGATTGTTTGAACGCGCTAATTTAACTACGCTACTGGTCCGATTTGAAAAATTCTTTCGGTGTTAGATAGCCCATTTATCGAGGAAGGCTCTAGGCTATAAATCATCACGCTAAAACCAACAGGAGCGAAGCAATGCGGGTAAAACCACGGAGCACAGCTAGTATAAAATGTATAGAAATATAAATTCTCTGTTTAGGATTCTATCCATACTAATATTATAAATGCGAAAGTAACTCTGTCTGTCTGTCTGTCTGTTACTCAATCACGCCTAAACTACTGAACCAATTTTCATGAAATTTGGTATGGAGATATTTCGATACCCGAGAAAGGAAATAGGCTACTTTTTATCCCGGGAAAATGACGCAATCCCGGAAATCCCACGGGAACGGGAACTATGCGGGTTTTTCTTTGACGGCGCGGGCGAAGCCGCGGGCGGAAACCTAGTACTCAATAAATACTAATATTATCTATATTTAAGTATTTATTTAAATAGTATACCTATATATGATTATCAGCCATCTGGTTTCCATAACACAGGCGAAAGCTCAGTATGGGATCAGATCGTGCCATGTGTGAAAATTTTCCTGACCTGAAGTATTTATACTCTTTCAGTATCTATGGTAAGATATGCCATATTATACAATTTTCCAATTATGACGGAGGTTCTAAATTCGTTAGTAAAGAAGGACATGTAGGTATGTTATATTATTGTATCCATGAATTGTAAATTAGAGAATATCAGTAATACAATTAATATACATAATATTAATGTTTATTACAAGAGGTGTACACGATATACCTATATGAGAAATATGATGAAATGATTTAACAGTAATTAACTTACTGATAAATAATAATGAGTTTTTCATTGATGTCTGACTAGGCATAAGAAGCTAAAGAACAGAAAATAGTACTTCCGTACCATTTTTTTTTAGTGGGGAAATCTTGCATAGATACCCACGGCCTCCGGGGAAGGGGCCGTGGGTTATGTCAAATTCCTACCGACCAAAACCCCACTGTGTTCCGTCAAGCCGCATCAACGACGGGGCCACGGGTATAGGTAGAATTCGTCCGTGACCAGTACTTCCGTACCTCCTCTTTACAAGATTTTTGTGATCAAACAAATTTGACCACTTTCAAGGCCCAAAAACACCATTTGTCATCTAACAATAGGATGTGACATCACAATTCTAAACAAAGATATTCTTATTATTTAAATATCTCTAGATGTAAATACAGTATTTACGTTGATAGGACGTGATAACTGATAACAATACGTGTCTGATAAGGATTGTGTTTTGATACGTCTTTTTATAGAATACCGCTTACTTGATACTTCTGCTATATTTACATGTATAATAGTTGTGGTAAGTCTTTGAAGGGATATAAAAATGGTGCCTCATATACATTATACGTATCTATTGTTGTTTCTGTTTAAAGGTTTGCGGCCGCAGCGTACGGAGAATGTTAGGGACATCTATCTAATTCTAATTCAGTTGTCCTAACCACTATAGTGGTTAGGACAACTGAATTTTCTTTTGTTCATGTAAGTACTTTGTTAAAAGGATATCGATGTCTGTTCAATTCAGTTCCTTGTCAAATTAACTGAGTGTTATTCTCTAATGAGTTACCTCTTACCAAAAACCTTCCATCCTCAAAAATTCCTGAGAAGCCAACGTCAAATCATGCGATCAAACCGGATCTATTACTTACTCATCTATGACTTTAATAGCCAAATCAATTAGGTTAAATACGTCTATAACAAATACAGAATTGATAAATTTTCCAGTACTTTCATTTTTTTACTTCACCTGTATGTTTATATGTAACTGACTCAAAGACGGGATTTTGACCCACTATTTTTTTTATTTTTTTTTATTGGTAATAGGGAAGCGTTTGACCACAATCTCGCCTGATGTTAAGCTGAGATGTGGTCTAAGATGGAACGCGCTTCCCTAGAAGGTACCTGTTCACTCTACGCTTGAAGACTACTCTAAACGGACAGATTTATTCAAACTTTGAACACTCAAGGATCGGTGACAATACAATAGTATCATGAGTTTAAGCGTGTTTTAATTATATATATCTTGACATTCGGAATGTAATTATCTTTTTGCGTCCATCAAGTCACCTTTTACCATTAATCTGTTCAAGGTTGACAATAAGTACACAAATTATAGCCAATAAGGTTGGATATTAATTGGGTAATTATTCCGTTGATTTGCATCGGTCACGCAGGGCTCACGCAATTATTCATTCAGGATGGGCTGTGTGTCCTTAGCGAAAACTAATAATGAGCCAGAAATCTAGCAGTTCATTAGCTAAATGGATATTTAAATTTAAACAGCCATTGTTGAGTATTTATTCTTCCAATGGTCATCATTAACAGTTACTAAAATATATTACTATACTAGCTTTTCGCTAGCGGCTTCGCCCGCTTTGTCTAAAACCTAATAAATTATATACTAAAACCATCCTCTTGAATCACTCTATCTATTAAAAAAATCCCATCAAAATCCGTTGCGTAGTTTTAAAGATTTAAGCATACATAGGGACAAAGAAAGCGACTTTGTTTTATACTATGTAGTGATTATAACTTGGTCGTACCGTACATAATGAAACACACTGAATAAATACTACAATACAAGACGTGTAATAAACATGAATAAGTAAGACTCAAGCATTTTTAATTTTTAATTTACCACGCCATAAAACTTAAACAAATCCAATCCAATTCAATCGACCTTTAAACTCATGTCTTTCATATAAAAAATACCATCTTTTTTCCAGGTATTGCCATGAGAACATTAACGTTGGAACAAAACAATGCGAGAAAAACGCTCGTTGCTTGATGATGGTTGACAGGCATTTGAGCGTGAATTCTACGATATAGCAAGGTTAGTTGTTTTTATTTATTGGAGTGTATGGTGCGTAAATTATGAGAAAGATCATTAAAGTTATATACAATTTGAATAAATCAACAAAAAATTGGATTTGAATATCATTTTCTACAATATTTTGTTATCATGATGTACCACACCCAGAGTTTAACCACGTCTAACGTTGCACAATTTAGAATAATTGTTATTTTTCGCAAAAATATTAATTTAGAATAATTGTTATTTTTCGCAAAAGATTATCGTCGTTATCAACAACAATTAATGATATTTAGTCTTCAGGAAATTGATTAGTATAATAATGCATATTATAGTATACTAGCTTACCGCCCGCGGCTTCGGCCGCTTTGTCTAAAACCTAATAAATTATACAGGGTGTCCCACTATTGGTATACTAAGCGCGAAGGGTCTTGTAGTCTTGCATACACTGATTACGTAAAAAATACTCAAACAACAAAATTACGTCAAAAATTTTTTGCTAAATTTTTTCTGAAAATCCATGTTTTCTTCTCTAGCTTCGCGCAACCGGCATATACCGCTTCGCTAATGTGATCATTTTGTCTATGAAAACATAATCTTAAACGTGCTTCACATGCTGGTAGCAAATCTGGGCGGGTTGCTTGTTATGGGTGTACACATAGAATTTTAAGAATTCATCTATTTGAAAAAAAACTGCGTCTGGAATTTTATAAGTATTTTTTACGTAGTCAGCGTATGCAAAACTATAACCTCCTTTGAGCTTAGTATACCAATAGTGGGACACCCTGCATACTAAAACCTTCCTCTTGAATCACTCTATCTATTAAAAAGAACCGCATCAAAATTCGTTGCGTAGTTTTAAAGATTTAAGCATACAAAGGGACATAGGGACAGAAAAAGCGACTTTGTTTTATACTATGTACCTCTAGTGATGTACATTATGCTCCATCTCCATCAACGTTAAGAAAGTACCTACTATACAACTAAGATTAGAGAATAATGTAAAAATGATACGAAAGATAATAGGAGAGTTAATGTTATAGTAAAAGATAATTAATGTTATACACACTTTGTTTGAGGCACTTGATAGAGGTCTTACAAAACTTAATATTACAAGAATTTTAATCATAATGTTGGCACACCTAAAGATAATTAAAAATACACACCTCTAAAAAATAACTCTGTACGTAAGTTTTTAACGTCATAGGTAAATACACCAAGAAATTGTTTTTTATAAACGCCATGTACAGTGACATCGTTAATCATAATTGTGTATAATAAATTAAAATGTTCGTGAATTCGAACAGCTCAAGGCGAGTCGTACTTACCCGGAATTTTTATAGACAAAATATAAAACTGTCGATAGATTTACGAACGTGAAAAATCTATTTTATTGCTATTGCCAAAGATAATGTTATTTCATAAAATTCGCGATATCTTCTGTTCGTTTTTATGGTAGGATTATCTAAAATAGATGTGTCATGGTAGTGAAGAATTTATTTGTGTTTATCTTGGCTACTAATTGTCTGAAAATAGTAAATAGGAAAGATGTGGACGATGTTTTGCTAAACCTGCCTATAAAATATAATAATTTAATTATATTAACGGAAAATATCCAAACGGAATCAATGTCTTATTAGGTATATTTTATGACTATAATATAAGTAATCTTAAGTATTAAGTCTGTGATTAAAATTATCTAGACTAATACCTAAAAAAAGATTGATTGAAAAATAAGTTACTGTTTGTACAGTATCAATTAAATGAAATATTTCGTGCGAACATTACCAGTTTCCTATTTAAATTCCTGTCTGATTAAGGATTGCCTTAAAGGAGCGCTTAAGTGAGGTCAACTCTAATTATGTCAATTATTTAACCTTTGTCAGCGGCTACTGTATGAAGATGTACCTGTATTTATACATTGTAGCAGGTAACCTTATATGTTTTGAATGTTTTATACAGTAGGTACTACTAAGCAACTCCGAACCCTCGGCAAATGTTGTTTTGCCATATTGTTATCACTATCTCTATCGAAAAAAGGATGTTGCACTACACAACGATTAATTTCGGTTTAAAGAACTTTATTTATCTCATAAACAAGAACAATACAATATGATCTTTTACACATATGAGAAATAACAATTTTGCATTTAGCTATCGAAATTAGTTAAGTATGTCTTTAATATATTTTTAAAAAATAGTAATTGATGAGGATTCTTTAATTGCTTTAGGAAAGCTGTTGTATAATTGTGTTCCCTTAAATCTTAAGTTATCTTATAACTTCTATGATCTTCATTATCAACTATATCATGATAAAAAATACGTTTCTTAGTAAACTAGGTGAAATGAAATGAAACTATACGAAAACTTGTTGTGAAACAAGTATTATTTGTTAACCACAAACTCAAGAACATAAGAACATTTAACCGATATCGATATAATCTTGTTATTTTTATCTCTTTGCAAAATTTTTGGAAGTGTCACTTGAGATACACAGATATCTTACATTGTTCATACTTCAATGAAATAGGAACCTAATGTAAGAAGTTAAAAAATATTAACTAGAAACACGAATATTTAGCAAGTTTCAATGTATTTTTTATAAAGTATTTTTTTAAGACTCATACAGAAGATATTTTGTTTAAATTTCATATTATAAACGTGAAGCATGAAATTTAACATTCATTTAGGTATAAGTGAAAAATGTTTTTCCAAAGTAAAAAAAAAGTAATCCTGTCTGGAAGAAATCGGTCTAAAGCGATAAGACCGCCAATTGTACTTAGTTTAAGTTATCTGTAGACTGTAAGTTTACAGTTTGTGTTATAAGTGCAATAAAGAGTAAATAAATAAGGAAAATAAATCGTCCTCTGGCACATTACTCAATATTTCTTTACCATATTATTCGAACACACAAGAATAAGAAACTAAAAAAGAGCGAATATCGATTCAGAAAACAGGAAATAGTTACATCGGAAGAATGTATTCCCGTCAAATCGACCCACGTATGAAGATGTCTGATCAAAAGATACAAAAATTAGAGTTCAATCAATGGAAACTAAACAACGGGGAATGAAACGTTGATGTCATTGTTACAGTTATGTGCAGTATTTTTAATTTTAGGCGCCGGTTTGATAGAAAGAAGAATCGCTGTGAAAAGTAGGTTCAAAATAACGATATCAATAAGTTAAATTAGTATTATATTTGCAGAGTAATCTAGGATACTGAATCATTCTAATGATTTCTAAGAATTTTTTGTGATAACGTATGTCGTATAGTATCTAACGATACGATACTTACTCGATTTTATGCAAAAATCAATATCTCTTCTCTCTTTTCAATTCGTAGCTAAAAATATAAAAATATCATGCTCAAAGCTCATGTACAAAATATAACCTGATAAGAAGTACTTTCTATTATTTCTTTAATATTTTTGTAGCGTTCAAACGCCGCGTTCGCTCGCCCATACACCACCTAACAACGGTAACATCCCGCGGTATCTAATCAATCCGATGTGTCCAATCAAACACTCAAGTCGATATTATAATGTGATTGACGTGCGTTGCGTAATTAGGGCACGCTGATACGGGGCGTTTAAGGGCTTTTGAAGTTGAGTGTACGATATTATAATTGTTTACTAAACTTATAAGTACGTTTATTATGGGATTATGATATAGAGAGTTATGGTAACTTGTTTTATTCGTAATTCATAATGTTAAAATCGTATAAATGGTAAAACAGTGGTTAAGTTGATAATATACTGTTTAGACAATTAACAGACCCGATTTAAAATATTGGCATGTGAGAATAATCTCATCTTTTTTATAATAAAAATGCTTAAACATTTTAAATGGAATGTATTTTTATTTATAAGAGCACAGCACTCTCTAATTCCACGGTAAGGCATGCGGGTTCGAGACTTGATACATGATAGAATTATTTGCTATTCTTAAAAAAATATATTATGTTACATTTAGAAAGTACACTAGCCATTTAAGCTAACCCTTCCCAACTTATTTGAAGTTTGAACAGAAACATTGCAAGCAGCAGTACGTCGCTATTTTTAGGTGTAGGTAAACATTTTATCGAAAGGTAATTTTAGAAGCAAATCTATTTCCGCTAAATTCACACATCACTCCCATTAATGTGGTGTGGTGTAGGTGGATAATTCATAATTTTGATTTTATTTATCTTTTTTATCATAACTAGATATTATATTTAAGTTTTTGGAACGAAGTTCCTTATCGTGCCTTGTGAAAGTAGCCCCCTTTCGGAAACAACTCTTACGACGGAAAAAATTCTTACGAAAAGTTGTCACGACACTTTTTGCTAGAGTTGTAAGCCGTGCGGCGTGCGCGTGGTTCTCTGTCTCTCTAACTTAACACTTCGTTCCATCCGGATGTCCATAATTGACATCGCTCAAGTTTTTATGATAGTTATTCATTGCATAAGAATTAAGAGTTCCGTTGTAATTAACAAAGTAAAAGTCGTCGTAAGTCGTTCGATTCTCTTAGAATATTTATCGAATGATAAATATTTTGACTGAATCGCGTTTTTTCTGTTTTTTTATTATTCACACAAGATAATTATGTAACCTGCAATACTTAGACATACATACCTAGATCTTTAACATGTGTAGGTATTTAGAATCTAGATCTTCTTAGCTTTATAAGAAGGGCTATGGTTAAACTTAATATATCACAGCTGCAACCAATGTCTAACATAATTGTATTCTATCTATTTCAGATGCATCTAATTCATCTCCTGCAAGCAACGGTGGCACTCATCGCTTTATCATGCATCTGCAAGACAGTTTACGGCAAGAAAACCAAAAAGTATTCATGCCCTATAGGTTTCTCCATCGCGTACACGACGGAGAAAGGGCACCCCATGTGTTACAGGCTCAAAGGACCAGAGAAGTTCACAGATAAATACAAAGACTGTGTTGGAAACTTGTATACGTCCAAGCTATATTTGGACTTAAACTTCACTACTCCAAATATAGTATTATGGACAGAGTTCAAATCGTTATACCCTGGTGGTACATTTGTTGACTGGTCCTACACTAAAAGCATGGGAAGTGAGTTGGATTCATCATTCGAAGTGAATATAGATCCAATGATAGACACTGGTGAAGAATTATGTGTCGCTATTAATCCAATAAGTAATTTCACAGCTGTGAAATGTACAGATAGGTATTACAGATACTGCTTTCTCAAGCCGTATCCAGATGAAGATGAAGTTTCTGACACTGGATGTGTCGGTTTAAGAGACGCTGTAAGGTTTTATAGTCCAGAATCTACCTGTCTCACAGTTTTGACTGGTGTCGGTGGGGGGACAGTAAGAGCTACTTGGAAGCAGGCTCAAGATTTGTGTGGGAAAAGAGGAGGATCTCTCCTAAATCGTGGTTGGAGATACTCCAATAACCCAATATTTCACGAGTTAGGGTTTAATAATACATTTCCCTTGGGAATTATAATGAGCTCCGATCTGAGTTCGTTAAAATATGACACGGTTAATGACCATTCAGAGGTAAATTCAATTTTAAATATTTTTTCAATTAATGACTGTTTTCATTGGATATTGATAATCGAAAATAAAATTATTGGAATCGTTGATATTATCGTTTATTTATCTATTGTTCGTTTGTTAATTTCAGATACCAAGTTCCGAGTGGAATTTTGAGGATAATAGTAACAATTCGGATACTCTGTTTGGAGCTTTACGTGATGATCTCTGGTACCTCGTCAATAGCTCTTATATTTTCTTCGATGTGATTTGTGAACGCAATGTTCCTGTTAAGAATCTTAGCATGGTTCTCGATATTGACCTGTAAGTATTAATTAATTGTGTTATATCTAGTTTTTTTTTAAATTCTTTGATTGTCCTCTTAACCACTAAAAATTATTATGGATGCATAAACAATTATTTAAAAATGTAGACTTATTTTAATAATACGTTTTAACAGCGTTCTATAAGCGTAATATTCTTAAAATACGATATTTTAATTACTAAATTTAACACGTATCAAATAAATTCCATACTCAATGACGTCAATATCTCATTTCAATCAATCTCAAAAATAAATAAGCGTGCAATTTCAGAGACAATAAGGTCACCCTGACTGTAAATAATTCAATCACCAGCGAAAGAGTATATTGCTATACTGATTCTGTACAAAGATATCCAACTAAAGTTGGAAAGCGTAAAAAAGAAGATACAAATACATTTGTTATTAAACCAGAAAGAGATGGCTATTACTGGTGTACTCACGTTGATGTTAGAAATTACCACGTAGCTGAATCAAATAAAAAACTATTTATAAGAGAAAAAGAATCATTAGACAATGTATACGCAGTACTCTTACGACATTATAGAAAAATCAAACTGGATATAGTGGAAAAACTGACTCGAATCTGGGAAGTTAAACTGAAAGAGTACATTTATTTAAGAACGAAGTATGAAAGTGTTTTCGGGGAATTAAATATGAATAAGACTGAAGAGGTGTTGAAGAGTTTCAAGGATTCTAATCCTGGTTTGGACTTAAAGGAGAAAATAGTGGTTCAGAAGTTAAACGTAAAGAGGTTATATTTAGATGCTCAAACTGTGTTACTTCATGTGGAAATAAGTCCGGAATATAAGCCTGTGACTCCTGGCTTTTGGGATGGCATTGAAATTGTCTTTATGAAGCCCGTTTATTATTGTAAAGGATTCGATTCCGTTCCTACTGTGGCATTGGGTGAGTGAACTGATTATGTAAAATATGCAATTGTTATATTAATTTTCAACTAATGTGTGTACATAGTTGCTGGCTTGCTAGTTATCAATAATATAAAAAATTGAATATCGTATTCTCACATTATGTGTGACGTGTTTTTTTCCTTATTCATTTAAACTACAATATTGTTTGGCACTTTATGGGCCAATTTAATGGTTAAAAAAAATGACCACTTCGCCTTCAATAAAATCATATCAGTCGAAATGTAGACGAATATTTCATTAGCATTTCAATAATTTATGTCATTACAGGCGAATCAGTGACCTCAGCCGGGTGTCGAACCCACACCTGTATAGGGGACTTCAACGAGGGGGTCCAATGGGTCACTAGTGCTACGGATAATTGTACAACTAGACCGTATATAGAAGTGGACACTGAAGTACAGTTTAGTACTGAACTGCGCCATTCTTTGCCCACTCCGAAACCCACTAAGGTAGGTTCTTATTAGTCTGGTAGAAAATTTTATATTTTGCAGGATTTGGACACTATTATAAGCTTTAGAACATTTAAATAATAGTAATTTCGGGAAATACTTAATCGATTATGAATATTCTTCGTTTGTTGATAGGTTAATTATTCCGGAGTGCTATAGGTATAGACTATATTTTTTTAATCTCCCTTATACTCGACTGAAAACCTTTTTTTTATAAAAATATCTACCTGATATATTATGCATAATTAAATTTTAAATTCGTCAGTAAGGTAGAGCTCTTATATTGTCAATGAAATAACAACTGACTCCCTTGCATCAAATAATAATTGCATGTTCTTGGTATGTTATGAAATCTATATAACTTTTCACCATAACATCATCTTCAATAACATCCATACTGGCTACTTGACTGCGAGACGTTCGCAGTCACGTTATTTTTTTAAATAAATGTTTGTTGATATCATAGTTAGTTTGTTATTGTTGAAAACAATATGAGTAATTTTGATTTTCCATATGCATTTAAAACGTTTAATACGGATTAAAAGTCAATTCACAATAGACATTAAAAAAAAAACAGAACTCGTAGATCAAGTAGCCAACCAATTCCACTAATTCTAGGGTCCAGAACCTAATTCCTCATCATCAGAATCGAATGAAGACAACTCTGACGTAAGCACACCCACATCAGATATAACAAGTACTATCCCTCCTGAAGACGTTGTTACTGTAACTTCGACTCCATTAGACGTTTTAACTGTAACTTCCACGCCAGATGAAGTTATAACTGTAACTTCGACTCCAGAAGAAATTATTACTGGAACACCTTTTGTACCAACTACTACTACTACTACTACTACGACTACTACTACTACTACTCCAAAGCCGGTAAGTAAAGGTCTACGTGGAAAAGAAAAAAAGTACATTAAATTGGCTTGTGAAGTTGTTAATACCTTTCCAGTAATTCTACAAACATAAGTTAAAAAATACTAAGAAAGTTATTTTGAGTTGTCGATACACTCAGTAAATTATTTGGTAGATCATTGGCAAAGTTAATGCCTTCATCATCATCAAACTATAATACTAATTTTCTAGCGCTTTTCCATTTTAAAACTGCTTAAGCATCCATACTTTTATCCCATAATTTTCTACTAAATATCTATTAA
>CAJQZN010039989.1:29292-60294 GCA_907164685.1 Colias eurytheme
CCTCTCACTCTCACTCTCACTCTCACTCTCACTCTCACTCTCCCTCTCACTATCACTCTCACAGCTCACTATCACTCTCACTATCACTCTCCCTCTCACTCACCCTCTCACTCTCAATCTCACTCTCCCTCTCCCTCTCGCTCCCAATCTTAATCTCCCTCTCACTCTTCCTCTCACTCTCACTCTCACTCTCATTCTCACTCTCCCTTTTATCATTTGTACCTAATGTTTTTTTTTTTGTAACTTGGCATAGTAAAATGGCATAATTGACTGAACATAAAAATATATTTTTGATAGATGTCACTCACAGGAGGTGGCCACTACAGGCCGAAAACATCGACCCGTGCTTAATGAAAGACCCTTTATTTCTATTTGAAATTTACTTTACCGATCTGCTGTTTCAGAACAATAAAATTCTGCACAATATTTCTTCAATAATATATCAAATTCTAAACATTCCACCAAAAACTCAAAAACACATTATTATTAGGGTATCGTACAAAACAATTTACTTACCTCCCCATTTTCAAACGTGGTCAAATTCTCGACTTTAATGCTCAGTACCCTGCTATTAACGTGGTGCATGTTAGCATCCTGGAAGGCTCTGTCGTTCCTGAACACCACGAAACTGACCCGTCTCATGGTATCAGATATGGAACCTGGGAGTACTACCACCGCTTCGCTTTCGTCTGATTGGAGGGATGTGGTGTTGGGAGCCGCTGGAATTTGAGTTGATAAGTGTTTAGCGACAACTATCAAAAAAAATTTATTATGCTCACCTACTATAAAAATTCACGTCTACAGAAATATGGAGAACACATGCGTATTTATCATATTTATGAACCCAGAAAAAATTAATGAACCAATCAAGACAGGACGGATATTTCAAGAAAAATCAATATGTAATCAGCTTGTAATCAGAGTTCTGTGCTTTTTTGAAAGGTTCTTACAGCTAATTAGGACATTTTAAGTTTGAATGAATTCAATTTTTATGAGTTAGGGGTTATTTTATTGACAGATAGTCATCCATATTCATCTTATTAATTATTGCTGCTGGAGATAGTCAATTAGTAATTTTTCTTTCTATTGCTTTTTAAACCTAGCTATGCCTTAAATAACTATAATTACCTACTTCTTACATTTCTAACTAAAGTAGTTTACACAAATCTAAGTGAAGTCTACATAGTACATACCATTAAAAACTTCAAAAGCACTATCACTGAAACTGTCATTCTGTCTTGTAGCTATTCTAATTCCCCTCACAGGATTGTCTGGTTCCGCATTAGCCATTACTAGAGCAATATTACTTCTAACTGCGGACACTACTTTAGACCCATTTAATTGTATACTAGAACCTAGTCGATCTAAAAGATGTAAAAATTGGCCGGGAATCTCTAGATTATCGGAATCTTCAAGAAGATGGTCTACCTGGAATGTAGAAATAAATAAGAAATAGAGAAAGAGTAAAAACATAATAAGATAAAAAATAATCCTGAAATAAAGTAGTAATCAATACTACAACGTTAATTATTTCGCCAATTACTTGAAATAATGTAATTTAAACATGTAGAAATCTCAATTCAATCTATTTTATTCGTATGAAATATATAAAAATAATAGAATCTTACATTACCTGATTAAAAATATCGTCTATATCATTCACAAATATTGGAACCGACTCATTGTTGATCAAATTATCGAGATCCTGCATCACTTGCTCTAGTACTTGCTTTGGCTGAAAAAGTATTGGTATTACAAGTTTTTTTTTTTTAATTTGGCATGATTTTTTTTTTACAGAAATTAAAATAAATTAATAGATATTTAGTAGAAAATTATGGGATAAAAGTATGGATGCTTTAGCAGTTTTAAAATGAAAAAGCGCTAGAAAATTAGTATTATAGTTTGATGATGATGAAGGCATTACTTTGCCAATGAAATACCAAATAATGTACTGAGTGTATCGACAACTCAAAATTACTTTCTTAGTATTTTTAACTTATGTTTGTAGAATTACTGGAAAGGTATTAACAACTTCACAAGCCAATTTAATGTACTTTTTTTCTTTTCTACGTAGACCTTTACTTACCGGCTTTGGAGTAGTAGTAGTAGTGGTTTTTGTAGTAGTAGTAGTAGTAGGTATAAAAGGTGTTCCAGTTAAAATTTCTTCTGGAGTCGAAGTTACAGTTATAACTTCATCTGGCGTGGAAGTTACAGTTAAAACGTCTAGTGGAGTCGAAGTTACAGTAACAACGTCTTCAGGAGGGATAGTACTTGTTATATCTGATGTGGGTGTGCTTACGTCAGAATTGTCTTCATTCGATTCTGATGATGAGGAATTAGGTTCTGGACCCTAGAATTAGTGGAATTAGTTGGCTACTTGATCTACGAGTTCTGTTTTTTTTAATGTCTATTGTGAATTGACTTTTAATCCGTATTAAACATTTTAAATGCAGATTAAAAATCGATAAAAATTAAAAATGCTCATATTGTTTTCAACAATAAGAAACTAACTATGATATCAACAAAAACTTATTTAACAAAATATATATACGTGTGCGAACGTCTCGCAGTCAAGTAGCCAGTATGGATGTTAATGAAGATGATGTTATGGTGAAAAGTTATATAGATTTCATAACATACCAAGAACATGCAATTATTATTTGATGCAAGGGAGTCAGTTGTTATTTCAGTTAAATAAAAGAGCTCTACTTTACTGACAAATTTAAAATTTAAACTTATGCATATATCAGGTAGATATTTTTACAAAAAAAGGTTTACAGTCGATAAGGGAGATTAAAAAAATATCTTATATATAAAATTCTCGTGTCACAATGTTAGTCTGCATACTCCTCCGAAACGGGTGGACCGATTCTCATGAAATTTTCTGTGCATATCGGGTAAGTCTGAGAATCGGCCAACATCTATTTTTCATATGTACCACGGGCGAAGCCGGGGCGGACCGCTAGTAATCTATAACTCTATAGCACTCCAGAATAATTAACCTATCAACAAACGAAGAATATTCATAATCGATTAAGTAGTTCCCGAAATTACTATGATTTATATGTTCTAAAGCTTACAATAGTGTCCAAATCCTGCAAAATATAAAATTTTCTACCAGACTAATAAGAACCTACCTTAGTAGGTTTCGGAGTGGGCAAAGAATGGCGCAGTTCAGTACTAAACTGTACTTCAGTGTCCACTTCTATAGACGCTCTAGTTGTACAATTATCCATAGCACTAGTGACCCATTGGACCCCCTCGTTGAAGTCCCCTATACAGGTGTGGGTTCGACACCCGGCTGAGGTCACTGATTCGCCTGTAATGACATAAATTATGTGCTTCAAAATAATAATAATAATTGAAATGCTAATGAAATATTCGTCTAATTTTTCACTGATATGATTTTATTGAAGGCGAAGTGGTCATTTTTTTAACCATTAAATTGGCCCATAAAGTGCCAAACAATTGTAGTTTAAATGAATAAGGAAAAAAAACACGTCAAACATAATGTGAGAATACTATATTCAATTTTTTATATTATTGATAACTAGCAAGCCAGGAACTATGTACACACATTAGGTGAAAATTAATATATTGCATATTTTACATAATCAGTTCACTCACCCAATGCCACAGTAGGAACGGAATCGAATCCTTTACAATAATAAACTGGCTTCATAAACACAATTTCAATGCCATCCCAAAAGCCAGGAGTCACAGGCTTATATTCCGGACTTATTTCCACATGAAGTAACACAGTTTGAGCATCTAAATATAACCTCTTTATATTTAACTTCTGAACCACTATTTTCTCCTTTAAGTCCAAACCAGGATTAGAATCCTTGAAACTCTTCAACACCTCTTCAGTCTTATTCATATTTAATTCCCCGAAAACACTTTCATACTTCGTTCTTAAATAAATGTACTCTTTCAGTTTAACTTCCCAGATTCGAGTCAGTTTTTCCACTATATCCAGTTTGATTTTTCTATAATGTCGTAAGAGTACTGCGTATACATTGTCTAATGATTCTTTTTCTCTTATAAATAGTTTTTTATTTGATTCAGCTACGTGGTAATTTCTAACATCAACGTGAGTACACCAGTAATAGCCATCTCTTTCTGGTTTGATAACAAATGTATTTGTATCTTCTTTTTTACGCTTTCCAACTTTCGTTGGATATCGTTGTACAGAATCTGTATAGCAATATACTCTTTCGCTGGTGATTGAATTATTTACCGTCAGGGTGACCTTATTGTCTCTGAAATTGCACGCTTATTTATTTTTGAGATTGATTGAAGTGAGATATTGACGTCAATGAGTATGGAATTTATTTGATACGTGTGAAATTTAGTAATTAAAATATCGTATTTTAAGAATATTACGCTTATAGACCGCTGTTAAAACGTATTATGTATTAAAATAAGTCCATATTTTTAAATAATTGTTTATGCATCCATCATATTTTTTAGTGGTTAAGAGGACAATCAAAGAATTTAAAAAAAAACTAGAATAACATAATTAATTAATACTTACAGGTCAATATCGAGAACCATGCTAAGATTCTTAACAGGAACATTGCGTTCACAAATGACATCGAAGAAAATATAAGAGCTATTGACGAGGTACCAGAGATCATCCCGTAAAGCTCCAAATAGAGTATCCGAATTGTTACTATTATCCTCAAAATTCCACTCGGAACTTGGTATCTGAAATTAACAAATGAACAATAGATAATTAACGATAATATCAACGATTCCAATAACTTTATTTTCGATTATCAATATCCAATGAAAACAGTCATTAATTGAAAAAATATTTAAAATTGAATTTACCTCTGAATGATCATTAACCGTGTCATATTTTAACGAACTCAGATCGGAACTCATTATAATTCCCAAGGGAAATGTATTATTAAATCCTAACTCATGAAACATTGGGTTATTGGAGTATCTCCAGCCCCGATTTAGGAGAGATCCTCCTCTTTTCCCACACAAATCTTGAGCTTGCTTCCAAGTAGCTCTTACTGTCCCCCCACCGACACCAGTCAAAACTGTGAGACAGGTAGATTCTGGACTATAAAACCTTACAGCGTCTCTTAAACCGACACATCCAGTGTCAGAAACTTCATCTTCATCTGGATACGGCTTGAGAAAGCAGTACCTGTAATACCTATCTGTACATTTCACAGCTGTGAAATTACTTATTGGATTAATAGCGACACATAATTCTTCACCAGTGTCTATCATTGGATCTATATTCACTTCGAATGATGAATCCAACTCACTGCCCATGCTTTTAGTGTAGGACCAATCAACAAATGTACCACCAGGGTATAACGATTTGAACTCTGTCCATAATATTATATTTGGAGTAGTAAAGTTTAAGGCCAAATATAGCTTGGACGTATACAAGTTTCCTACACAGTCTTTGTATTTATCTGTGAACTTCTCTGGTCCTTTGAGCCTGTAACACATGGGGTGCCCTTTCTCCGTCGTGTACGCGATGGAGAAACCTATAGGGCATGAGTACTTTTTGGTTTCCTTGCCGTAAACTGTCTTGCAGATGCATGATAAAGCGATGAGTGCCACCGTTGCTTGCAGGAGATGAATTAGATGCATCTGAAATAGATAGAATACAATTATGTTAGACATTGGTTGTAGCTGTGATATATTAAGTTTAACCATAACCCTTCTTATAAAGGTAAGAAGTGAAGATCTAGATTCAAGATCTAGATCTAGATGTATGTATGTCTAAGTATTACAGATAGGTCAAAACAAATAGAAAAAACGCGATTCATGTAATAAAATATTTATCATTCGACTTTTACTTTGATAACAACGAAACTCTTAACTCTTATGCAATGAATAACAACAGGAATATGATAATTATGTATGATAAAAAAAGATAAACAAAATTAAGAATTCCACCTACACATTAATGGGAGTGATATGTGAATTTAGCGGAAATAGATTTGCTTCTAAAATTACCTTTCGATAAAATGTTTACCTACACCTAAAAATAGCGACGTACTGCTTGCAATGTTTCTGTTCAAACTTCAAATAAGTTAGGAAGGGTTAGCTTAAATGGCTAGTGTATTTTCTAAATGTAGTTTTATTGCAAATATTTTTTTCTAAGAATAGCAAATAATTATATCATGTGTCGAGTCTCGAAACGCATGCTTTTTCTTACCCTGTAAATGGAGAGTATTGTGCTCGTATAAATAAAAATACGTGTCTTGTTTAATTTTTAATCATTTTCATAATCTCATGTATTGGAAATATGTCCTTATTAGAAGAGCCGACAATTTAAGGCCTGTTAATTGTCTAAATAGTATCTTATCAACTAATATAACTCAGGCCCCGGAATCACAGACACAATAGAAAATCTATTGTATCGTGGACCGATCGGGCCGTTCGGGGCTCAATGGGTTAACCACTGTTTTACCATTTATTCTGATTTTAACACCAAGAATTACGAATAAAACATGTTTCCAGAAATCTCCAACAACATAATCCCATAATAAACGTAAAGTAATAATAGTAATAATAGTTTAATTATAGTAATAATAATAGTAATAATCCCATAATAGTTTAGTAAACAATTATAATATCGTACACTCAACTTCAAAAGCCCTTAAACGCCCCGTATCAGCGTGCCCTAATTACGCAACGCACGTCAATCACATTATAATATCGACTTGAGTGTTTGATTGGACACATCGGATTGATTAGATACCGCGGGATGTTACCGTTGTTAGGCGGTAAGTGATCGAGCGGGCGGAACGCGGCGTGTAAGCGCTTAAAACTATAAATTAACGAATAGAATATTATTATTAGCAGGGTAAGTTAATAGTTATAAATAAGCTTAATGCTTTGTACATAAGCATTTAAATGAAATAATAGAAGATACTTCTTAGAAGGGTTATTTTGTACATAGCATTGAGCATGTTATTTTCACAGTTACGAATTGAACAGAGAAAAGAGATACAGATTTTGTATAAAATAAAGTACCGTATCATTAGATACTTACTATACGATATCACAAAAAATCTAAAAGAACCATTAGGACGATTTTCAGCTATCATCAAGTTTTCATATAGTAAGTATCTAAATGTTTACCTAATAGTTAACAGCTAACTGATCTAAAAGTTAACTGATATTTTGTATAAAAAACACTACTCTACCAACTACAAAGACAATACTAAAGCTTATTGAAAATATCCTTAATTCTTCTAATCACCGATTCTTCTTCAAGCCGGCGCCTAAAATTAAAAATACCGCACATAACTGTAACAATGACATCAACGTTTCATTCCCCGTTGTTTAGTTTCCATTGATTGAACTCTAATTTTTGTATCTTTTGATCAGACATCTTCATACGTGGGTCGATTTGACGGGAATACATTCTTCCGATGTACCTATTTCCTGTTTTCAGAATCGATATTCGCTCTTTTTTAGTTTCTGATTCTTGTGTGTTCGAATAACATGGTAAGGGACTATTTAATAATGGGCCAGAGGATAATTTATTTTACTTATTTATTTACTCTTTATTGCACTAATAACACAAACTGTAAACTTACAGAAGTGCCGGTCTTATCACTTCAGAGCGATTTCTTCCAGACAGGATTACTTTTTTTACTTTGGAAAAACATTTTTCACTTATACCTAAATGAATGTTAAATTTCATTCTTCACGTTTATAATATGAAATTTAAACAAAATATCTTGTGTATGAGTCTTAAAAAAATACTTTATAAAAAATACATTGAAACTTGCTAAATATTGGTGTTTCTAGTTAATATTTTTTAACTTCTTACATTAGGTTCCTATTTCATTGAAGTATGAACAATGTAAGATATCTGTGTATCTCAAGTGACACTTCCAAAAATTTTGCAAAGAGATAAAAATAACAAGATTATTTCGATATCGGTTAAATGTTCTTATGTTCTTGAGATTGTGGTTAACAAATAATACTTGTTTCACAACAAGTTTTCGTATAGTTTCATTTCATTTCACCTAGTTTACTAAGAAACGTATTTTTTATCATTATATAGTATAGTTGATAATGAATATCATAGAAGTTATAAGATAACTTAAGATTTGAGGTAACACAATTATACAACAGCTTGCCTAAAGCAATTAAAGAATCCTCATCAATTACTATTTTTAAAAATAAATTAAAGACATACTTAACTAATTTCGATAGCTGAATGCAAAATTGTTATTTCTCATATATGTAAAAGATCATTTTGTATTGTTCTTGTTAATGAGATAAATAAAGTTCTTTAAACCAAAATTAATCGTTGTGTAGTGATTAATCGTTGGTAGGACGGAGAATCGAACAACATCCTTTTTTCGATAGAGATAGTGATAACAATATGGCAAAACAACATTTGCCGAGGGTTCGGAGTTGCTTAGAAGTACCTACTGTATAAAACATTCAAAACATATTATAAGGTTACCTGCTACAATGTATTAATACAGGTACATCTTCATACAGTAGCCGCTGACAAAGGTTAAATAATTGACATAATTAGAGTTGACCTCACTTAAGCGCTCCTTTAAGGCAATCCTTAATCAGACAGGAATTTAAATGGGAAACTGGTAGTGTTCGCACGAATTATTTAATCTCTTTGATTCAATACAAACAGTAACTTCTTTTTCAATCAATCTTTTTATAGTTAAAAGTCTAGATAATTTTAATCACAGACTAATTTTATAATAGTAATAGGTAAAACATACCTAATAAGACATTAATTGGTTTTGGATATTTTCCGTTTATAATAATTATTATAATAAAGTTATAATTATAGAAGAAGGATATATAGACAGATAATTTTATAGGCAGGTTTAGCAAAACATCGTCCACATCTTTCCTATTTACTACTTTCAGACAATTAGGAGCCAAGATAAACACAAATAAATTCTTCGCTACCATGACACATCTATTCTAGATAGTCTATAAAACTAACACGAGATATCGCGAATTTTATGAAATAACATTATCTTTGGCAATAGCAATAAAATAGATTTTTCACGTTCGTAAATCTATCGACAGTTTTATATTTTGTCTATAAAAATTCCGGGTAAGTACGACTCGCCTTGAGCTGTTCGAATTCACGAAGATTTTAATTTATTATAGACAATAATTATGAATAACGATGTCACTGTACATGGCATTAATAAAAACGATAAAAACAATTTCTTTAAGTGTATTTATGAAGTTTAAAACTTACGTACAGAACTACAGAGTAATTTTTAGAGGTATGTCTTAAATTATCTTTAATTGTCTGTAATTATCTTTATGTGTGCTAACATTATCTATTATTAAAATTCTTGTGATAAAAAGTTTTGTAAGACCTCTATATAGTGCTTCAAACGTCGCTTATATGCTATAAGATTAGAGTATTATTAGATAGTTAGATTTTTATTGACACTCGTAGTATCTTTTTCATATAATTTTTACCGTATTCTTTAATCTTAGTTGTATACTTTCTTAACGTTGATGGAGATGGAGCATAATTATGCACTTTTTTACTAATCAATTTCCCGAAGACGATACCATTAATTGTCGTTGATAACGACGATAATCTTTTGCGAAACAAACAATAATTCTAAATTGTGCAATGATAGTTTCTGGGTACATCATGCTAACAAAATATAGAGAATGATATTTTAATAATGTATTTTAATCCACATTTTTAGTAAATTTATTCAAATTGTATATAACTTTAATGATCTTATTCTCATAATTTACGCACCATACACTCCAATAAATAAAAACAACTAACCTTGCTATATCGTAGAATTCACGCTCAAATGCCTGTCAACCATCATCAAGCAACGAGCGTTTTTCTCGCATTGTTTTGTTCCAACGTTAATGTTCTCATGGCAATACCTGGAAAAAAGATGGTATTTTTTATATGAAAGACATGAGTTTAAAGGTCGATTGAATTGGATTGGATTTGTTTAAGTTTTATGGCGTGGTAAATTAAAAATTAAAAATGCTTGAGTCTTACTTATTCATGTTTATTACACGTCTTGTATCGTAGTATTTATTCAGTGTGTTTCATCATGTACGGTACGACCAAGTGATAATCACTACATAGTATAAAACAAAGTCGCTTTCTTTGTCCCTATGTCCCTATGTATGCTTAAATCTTTAAAACTACGCAACGGATTTTTATGGGATTTTTTTAATAGATAGAGTGATTCAAGAGGAAGGTTTTAGTATATAATTTATTAGGTTTTGGACAAAGCGGGCGAAGCCGCTAGCGAAAAGCTAGTATAGTTATATGTTTTAATAACTGTTAATAATGACCATGGAAGAATAAATAATCAACAATGGCTGTATAAATTTAAATATCCATTTAGCTAATGAACTGCTACGTTTCTGGCTCATTATCAGTTTTCGCTAAGGACACACAGCCCATCCTGAATGAATAATTGCGTGAGCCCTGCGTGACCGATGCAAATCAACGGAATAATTACCCAATTAATATCCAACCTTATTGGCTATAATTTGTGTACTTATTGTCAACCTTGAACAGATTAATGGTAAAAGGTGACTTGATGGACGCAAAAAGATAATTACATTCCGAATGTCAAGATATATATAATTAAAACACGCTTAAACTCATGATACTATTGTATTGTCACCGATCCTTGAGTGTTCAAAGTTTGAATTAAATCTGTCCGTTTAGAGTGGTCTTCAAGCGTAGAGTAAACAGGTACCTTCTAGGGAAGCGCGTTCCATCTTAGACCACATCATCAGGCGAGATTGTGGTCAAACGCTTCCCTATTACCAATAAAAAAAAAATAAAAAAAATAGTGGGTCAAAATCCAGTCTTTGAGTCAGTTACATACAAACATAAAGGTGAAGTAAAAAAACGAAAGTGCTGGAAAATTTATCAATTCTGTATTTGTTAAAGGCGCATTTAACCTAATTGATTTGGCTATTAAAGTCATAGATGAGTAATAGATCCGGTTTGATCGCATGATTTGACGTTGGCTTCTCAGGAATTTTTGAGGATGGAAGGTTTTTGGTAAGAGGTAACTCATTAGAGAATAACACTCAGTTAATTTGACAAGGAACTGAATTGAACAGACATCCTTTTAACAAAGTACTTACATGAACAAAAGAAAATTCAGTTGTCCTAACCACTATGTCCCTAACATTCTCCGTACTCTGCGGCCGCACCGCTTTAACAAACCTTTAAACAGAAACAACAATAGATACGTATGTCGTATAATGTATATGAGGCACCATTTTCATATCCCTTCAAAGACTTACCACAACTATTATATAGCAGAAGTATCAAGTAAGCGGTATTCTATAAAAAGACGTATCAAAACACAATCCTTATCAGACACGTATTGTTATCAGTTATCACGTCCTATCAACGTAAATACTGTATTTACATCTGGAGATATTTAAATAATAAGAATATCTTTGTTTAGAATTGTGATGTCACATCCTATTGTTAGATGAAAAATGGTGTTTTTGGGCCTTGAAAGTGGTCAAATTTGTTTGATCACAAAAATCTTGTAAAGAGTAGGTACGGAAGTACTGCACTGAGAGAAAAAATTTCGGCGTAATTAATAACAATGTTATTAAATGGCGTTATTATCGAATTTTATCAATTCCTATGTATTTTTAATGAAAACTACAAAAAATTTAATTTCAAGTACAGTTTATTAATTTCGTAATATAATACCAATAAACGGGTTTTATTAAATGTCGAAATTAATATTCATTACTTGAGATTGTAGGATTTTACATGTATTAATAAATATTCCTTGAATTTGTAGGTACTGTACTAATATCAAGAGGTACAGATTTGTTATGATTATAAAGAGTTTTACTAAAATGACCGATTACAAAAAACTATAATATCTAATATGGCATTTCTTATTTCTATAATTCGTGAACTTGTAATTAGAACTAGTTTTATTTTTCCCTCAAGAAGTAAACTATTATTTGTCATTACAGTTATGGCTATTAGTGTTTATATATACCTTTTATTGGAATTAGTAAAGTTTACTACTTACTAAATAGTAACAAGATACATGCCTACTTTGATCTGCCGGCGGCCGGAGCGGCCGGGACGTTGCTGCTCAATTGCTCATTTGCTTAGCGTCAGTGAGCGCACGTGTGTTTAACACACTTAAGTGAAAATAATTTGTGCAGTGCAAAAACAATTGAATGACATGAATAAAAGAATGGATCAATTAACCAGTGATCTCCCGCAGGAGTATCTACCCCAATTTCGTGGTAAGTACCTACCTAATCAAACTACATAAGTAGATAGTTAGAAGCTAGATAGTTTTATTTATTCTTTGCACCACAGAACACAGTACCAAACTATTCTTTGTTAGAACAGTCGATGTATTAATGTTCATAATATTACCTTATTCATACTTAAAGTAATTTGGTACCTATATGTATTGCGTTGTCTAGATGGAAGAGTGGATTCTGAAACACAAAGAATTTTTACCAACGATGAAATAAGTCAGTTGATCAGTTAACTAAAACCGTTCTACTATAATTTTATACTAAATGTAGGAGAGTGTTTAATGTAAAATTTTCGGATATTTTACGTTCTATTTTTTTTTAAGTTATTATTAATGCCATTTTACTCATTAGGTTAAGTACTTTCGATATCAATTTAAAAGATTTTTTATGCAATCGCCTGTGCACACTTAACGATTACACCTTGTAGATATAATGTACACTTATGGTCTTCTTTTAGTCATCATTCAAATCAGTGTTATTATTTTAGGTTCTGAAAACTTTGAAGACATCGATTGAGGGTAGAGCAGTTGCGTAGTCTTGGAATTATCGAGAGGGCCCGTTCACATTCCTTGACAAGAACATCATTTTCGTCGTCGAATTCTGATGTAGCTCCATTAATACGATTGCCAGCAGCATCAGCAGGTAATGTATATTTTAATGAAAAACGAGTTTGTTTACTTTTACGGGTATTGCTGTTTTCAGTTTAAATGATAAATGATTCCTTTCAGAATCCGACGAAGAATTAAGGGAGAAAGTCGCATGGCTGCGGAATTCCATAGAGCCGTAGCACCTAGTGGAAGAGAAGTGAGTGGCCAAAGCGGCATTGAGACTGAATACAAACTACTTGGC
Organism: Colias eurytheme; assembly: GCA_907164685.1. Taxonomy (NCBI): domain Eukaryota; kingdom Metazoa; phylum Arthropoda; class Insecta; order Lepidoptera; family Pieridae; genus Colias; species Colias eurytheme. Next base: position 42,439 of record CAJQZN010039989.1, read on the forward strand.
TGGTGGCAGTGTTGTTGCCTAAACACTAAAAATTCAGCATCGGTTGGGCAAGTTGTTTGTTATCATGAATACAAACAACCAAGGATTTTTTAGTTACTTAAAATTATGTTGTCAATGATTATTTTTTGGTTAATTAGAATAAAGTTATTTCACGAAAATATCAAATTTTTTTTTATTATGTCCACCTATCTGCAAATGAAGATTTCGAAAATTTTTTCACTATTACTTATCTGAACAATTTAAAAAAAACAATTTCTAGTATTCTGTTTAATAGTAATTAGAAACGATGCTATACTTATACCGCTAAATTTAAATACCCAAAAAAAACTTCTGGAGGAGAATCTACACATGAATATGAACATTGAACAAGTTTAACTATGGAACCGACTCCAAAGAGCGCGAAAAACAATCATGTTTTTTACTTTACATTTGTGCTTTTAGAGTCGGTCCTATAATTAAATTTGTTCATATTCATGTGCAGATTCTCCTTCAGAAGTTTTTTTGGGTATTTAAATTTAGCGGTATAAGTACTTATAGCAACGTTTCTAATTACTATTAAACAGAATACTAGAAATTATATCACACCTCAATGAATTTCAATAAAAGATATTAATTACAAGTCAAAATTTTAATAGGGCTTATAAAAAATTACTGGTTATAACATCACTGCTTTATTATTTCCACACATTAAATTGTGAATCCCAGTCACTAGATTCTTAAGACAAGTAACAAGAGTAGTAAAACCCAAGAAAAAAAGTACTAAGAATAAAAAATATATTACGTGTAACCAATATTTATGTTATTGGCCTTAATAAAAACATATTAACAGAAAGTATGTTGGATTACTTGCACTTAAATAAACTTTACTCGTTATTAGTAAACAGGCATTTTTATTCCAAATAAACTTGGTTTTTTGGCGTCAGTAAATGCAATAAGTAAAACTCGTTTGTAGCCGTTAGAGAACTTTAATTGTCCTAGGATTTATTTGAATTTTATTAGTTGTTAATATTTTTTATTGAATTTTTTTCTCAGTGTGGTCACGGACGAATTCTACCCATACCCGTGGCCCCGTCGTTGATGCGGCTTGACGGAACACAGTGGGGTTTTGGTCGGTAGGAATCCGACATAACCCACGGCCCTTTCCCCGGAGGCCGTGGGTATCTATGCAAGATTTCCCCACTAAAAAAAATGGTACGGAAGTACTATTTTCTGTTCTTTAGCTTCTTATGCCTAGTTAGACATCAATGAAAAACTCATTATTATTTATATAAGTTAATTACTGTTAAATCATTTCATCTTAGAACCTCCGTCATAATTGGAAAATTGTTTAATATGGCATATCTTACCATAGATACTGAAAGAGTATAAATACTTCAGGTCAGGAAAATTTTCACACATGGCACGATCTGATCCCATACTGAGCTTTCGCCTGTGTTATGGAAACCAGATGGCTGATAATCATATATAGGTATATTATTTTATATAAATACTTAAATATAGATAATATTAGTATTTATTTAGTATAGAATCCTAAACAGAGAATTTATATTTCTATACATTTTATACTAGCTGTGCACCGCGGTTTTACCCGCATTGCTCCGCTCCTGTTGGTCTTAGCGTGATGATATATTATATAGCCCATAGCCTTCCTCGATAAATGGGCTATCTAACACCGAATAAATTTTTCAAATCAGACCAGTAGTTCCTGAAATTAGCGCGTTGTATGTTACAAACAAACTCATGGCTAATATATCTATGCTTTATAATTATTATAGTATAGATATTCCTATTAGCCATTTTCCGAAATAAAAGTACGTCATTCGAATGTATCATCGCGTGATAACTATGTAGATATTTGCGATAGCAAAGCAGTTTGCGACAAATTTACTTTGACCGCTCCTTCCTTTCTTGCGGTACCTAACTATGCAATAATGTTGCACTTTGCCTATAGTTGGCAATTAAGTTATGAAAATGCAGCAAGTACTTTGGTAAGGGCTAAATAAAAAGGGAATTCAGAGCTATTAGAGGTGGAAAATTCCACGTGTATTTTGATGTATTTTTTTTTCATATATATATTCAGGCTCTGGCTGCAAAAAACATAGATAATAAAAGCTAATATCATATACACAATCTGTGCTAATATTAACAAATTTGCTCCTGGAAAAGGTTCCAGATGATATTATTGTAAACTCCAAATGACATCCAGATTATCGGGTTCTTATTAATCAATTCCACATAATAGTGTAAAAGTGTAAATACAAAGCAATATATTATCCATTCCTTCATATATCATTTAGTAATAGCAATAAATAAGTCAAAAAATAAAAATTACAAAAGGAGTCACGCTAATATATCCCATTGTTTTTACATTATTTGTAGAGATGGTAGTTAAAATGTAAAATAAATATTAATTTTTGAACTAGCTAACTACCTACCTACCTATAATTTATTTTTTAAACAAAATATTTAATATTTATTAAAGTATAAATTGTATCAAAATTATAAAATTTACAATTAGATTAATTTACATTATAATGTAATAGAGGCATAAAGTATAAATAAATAAATAAATAAATTTTCCTTTTATACCTAAAAAGTTAAGACTACCAATAATAAGTAATTAATGATATAATTACCTAATTACCAAAAGGACATAATATTGAAGCCTTAATAAAACAAAACGTCTTAAAGAACATATTATACGAATATAATCGTTGTTCCGGTTCCGTAGCCAATCAGTGTATCAGAGAAATAATTTAAGCGGGAAATTCGAGATTAAAGGAAACCTCAAAAGTTAATTAAAGATTACCTTCAAGCTAACAGCGAGTTTTCCCCAAAATCGTATGTTTCGTAATACATTTCAAGGTAGGATGAATGGGCGCTCCCTAATCTGGGTGCAGTGTCACTAAATATACCATTTTATGTGTTAGGTACCAGTTAGGTACTCGGTAAGCGTGTACGTTCAAGACATTTTTATTTGGAAAGGTCACGCTCTACAGCTATTAAGGGTTATTATAAAAACATTATTTTGTTTATAATTGCGATTGTTGACGATTGTGTATCAACGCAGAAAATTCTAGACATAGATTATTTTTATCAAGAATACTTTTAAGATATAAGATGAGTTTGACGATCAATTTCCTAAAAACCCAGAGTAGATTTCTGACGCTCTCTATCGGGGAAATAAAACAAATATTTTTTTCAAATTAACATAACTAGCAAAAAAATTGCCACCTTTTATTATTACCATAATTTAAATAATTACAATAATAAAGAAACAAAAAAAAACACTTAACATATTATTACAATAAAAGTAGGTGAAATTTTAGACAAGAGTTACCTACATGTACATTGTACATACTGTGTGATGCGCAAAAACGGTGTTTATTACCCAAGGAACCTTTTATCGACGATCAACACAGACATAAGGCAATTTGTCGTATATTGAATATTGATTGAGACCTTTGTTGTTTGAGAAAGAATGCTCACTGAAGGCAAATTGAGGCAAGGTTGAGTTAAATGTCATATTACTACATACATTCGTCTAGAAAGTATTTTGGGTCATTCATATATTTTTAAAGTCTGGAGAAGAGGCCTAACAGACTTCAGACAGAGTCTTGTTCTTCATCTATATTCTATACTATAAATTCTTAGCTATAATATCATCAAAGATTTATCCATGGATCATTCATATATTTTGTAAGTCTGGAGAAGACTTAGCAGACTTCAGTCTTGTTTATCATCATCTATACTATTGATTCTATAGGTATATATTATCATCATAGATTTATCCAACGCACCACATATCTATACTAATATTATAAAGCTGAAGAGTTTGTTTGTTTGTTTGAACGCGCTAATCTCGGGAACTACTAGTCCGATTTGAAAAATTCTTTCGGTGTTAGATAGCCCATTTATCGAGGAAGGTTATAGGCTATATTTCATCACGCTACGGCCAACAGGAGTGGAGCCACAGGGGTGAAACCGCGCGAAGCAGCTACTGATATAATAATATACTAGTTACCCATCTAAGGTCATGAATATTACACTATTTTAAGTGTAAACGTATAATTAGATGAATTTAATGAGAATAGAGCTAATTATTGAAATGAAATTCCGGTAAATTGAATAAATGTTTTCCAAATCCGTTAGACGAATCACTTGAACATCCGTGTTGCATACAAATTGCTATATTTGTAAATAAAGTAGCATTTTAGGCAGTTTTCAAGTCTTTTATGGAGACTGCTATAGTTTTGGAATGCTGAATTGGAACATGTAATAAATTATGGGAGACAATAATCGATATCGACTCTTCGCAACATAGTATAAAACAAAGTCGCTGTTGCTGTCTGTCCCTTTGTATGTTTAAATCTTAATGAAACTATTTTGATGGTTTTTTTTAATAGATAGAGTTGTTCTTGAAGAATGTTTTGGTATATAGGTAATTTGTTAAGTTTTCTACAAAGCGGGCGAAGACGCGCGCGGAAAGCTAGTGAAATAAAAATAAAACAAGATGATTAACTTAATATCTGTATATTTGATTTTGAGTAATCAAAAGCTGTTTCAGATAATATATTACATTTTATCATAATTAAAGCACTATTGCGCAAGTAAAGCCGCGGGCTAGAACTAGTAAAAAAGGCCTCAGGTGAAACAAAACTGTGTCTATAAACCACGTTGTAATGATAACGTTAAACATAAAGACATTGGAAATTATCGGACAAATAGAAACATGTACATTATAAGCTGTTCTCTTTATACTATGCTGATAGTGTAGAATAAATAACTATCATATAACTATGTTAGCCCTATTTCCGTGTGATTCACTGTAAAAGATAGCTGATAAGATTAATATGTAGGTTTTATTGAAGTATTTTGAAATAATACGACGTGTTAAGACGGATATTGTTGATATTTTAGACACTTTGGGTTATGAATCACTGATTGCATGACAAAGAAATTCGATCAACAAAGGGTCGGCTTTCTCAATACTTACTCACTTTTCCGATAGTAAACTTACGAAACGAATAAGCTGATGAGCTCTAACTGGAAACTTTAACTGCTCAAATTACGGGAAATAACAAGATGAATAGTTTCAAAATACCAACACCAGCTTACTGCTTACGATATACATTTCTGTACATTGAAAATATTGAAAAAATAAATAGCAGGGGGTGTTACTGGATCGATACAAAACCCAAATATGTGATTAAAAAAATTTTTGTCTGTCTGTCTGTCTGTCTATATGTGAAGGCATCACGTAAAAACTAACGGTTCGATTTCGATGAAACTTGGTATAATTATACCTTATTATCCTGGGCATAAAATAGGATACTTTTTATCCCGGAAAAATACGTAGAAATAAATAAATCTTAATTTTTCCGCGCGGACGGAGTCGCGGGCGGAAGCTAGTTATGATTAATTTTGTGAAATAGGTACTCAATAACAATACATTTCATGTTAGGAATCTGAGATATAACACAAACTATAATGTAAGGTATGCTATATATAACAGATTCACATACATAAATTCACGAGATTATAGATATACCTAGACCTAGAAATATTTATTTATGTCATGGTTGGCTGATAAATATTGTTCGTGGGAAAACCTAGACGGGAGTGTAAATGTTAACAATATTAATTAAATATATCTTCTTAATTATTTATCATGATTCATTATAATAGGAGTAGAGAAATATTCTTAATGCTCTAGTAAAATATTTTACAGCGTTATAGTGAATTTCCCATGTCAACATTATAGCTTTAGCTTTCTTTGATGACGTTGAAAATAACTCAGGCCCCGGAACCACAGACACAAAAGAAAATCTATTGTATCTGGGACCGATCGGGCCGTTCGGGGCTCAATGGGTTAAAAAACTTCAAATTAAACTTTAAATTATGCTTTATTGACCAACCTCTGCTTCTGTAGATTATTGGAATCATTACTTATATAAATACCTATAAATTACTCTCTTTATAACATTTACTGCCAAGCATAAGCTCCAAGCCTTTGCCAAAAGACCGCTCAGGACCGGGGAAGGTGGAGAGTTCTCGTCTCGGAGGCCAAGACCCACTTCGGGATTTCAGCGCCACAGGAGTAAGTAAGTAGATAAGAACAACATTTACTGCTTAAAAATTATATACAATCAAATATTACCTTACTTAATACACATGAATAGAAATCAGCTGTTACTAAATACGCCACACTACAGAATTTGCACCGCGTAGGCGCCGTACTGTGCAATGTCATCATGGAACCGAATCGATTTTATGCGTTCCCAATAGTAACGTAAATAGAGGTTTATTGTCCGGCTGTTGCCGCAAATTGATGTTTCGTTTATTATGTTAGGCTATGTGTATGAACTATGAGGACAGTGAAAGATCTTTTACCTTGTAAGCCAATACAATTTTGATGCAACCGAGTCATTTCAGTCATTTCCAGAAAATTCCGGAGTGCTTATAGAAAAGTTATCTCTCTAAGGTAGAGGTACAATGAAAAAAAAAGACGTGTGGCACTCGGGGACTGCCGCGGTAAAGCTATTGCATAGCATGCCTATTCCCGTCCGATTAGGGCCCTTCTGGCCTCCTCCACTCAAGCGACAGCTCAAGCCGAGGTTCGTGGTCCCCGTCAAGGGGGGACGCCCTTGTGCATGTCGCTACCAGGGTGAACCTTCAGTTCACCCCCGCGTCCGCGTTAAAATGTAGAAGCCCTTCTGGCTAACATTGAGAGACACCACACAAAAAAAAAAAAAAAAAAAAAGCATGCCTATTGCCTTCAAGCCACACCTCCGAGCCCGTTGGAGAGGAGAGCGTGAGGTTTTTTCGTACGGAATTTCTCGATTCGGTCCCCGCGCTCAAGGCCCGCGATAGAAGCTATGCAATAGCTTAAAATTTCATCTGTCGCCTCTTGAAAAGACCCACTAACAATATGGTTTATAGTATACTTCCTATTGTCACAGTAGGTAATAGTTCCCCACACAATTTCCTAGACTATTTCACAAGCTTTAAGTTTTGTTTCTCTAAATGCACCCTACATCTCTCTCTAAGGTTCTATTCACTTTTATCATATAATATACATAGAATTAGAAATATTATATTCATTCAAATATATTCAACTGTTCAGGCACAGAATAAATAACAATTATATTGATCAAAGGTACCACTGTTTATTAAAAGCATATTATAATTTGAAAATATACAACAATCATATCCTACGATAAAGTTTAAACGGTTTTTGTAACCTTTGGTAAATTCCGTTATTATGAAGTTCTTCACACCATTAAAGCGTGCGAATGAAGAACAAAACACAACATTATGTCCGTTCACACGGAAGTGTTTCCATTTCTTCCGTGTGAAGTGGCTTTATGTTTAAATATTTTGAATTGTTAATGATGATACAAAAAGATAGGTGTTTGACCCACATTAAAAATCACAGTTAATAAGTCACATGATACTTATGCTGTTCAAATATTAAATAAAAAAAATATTAAATATAAGGTAATTACCATAAACTTCTACTATGCCTATTAATTGGAGACCTGCGAATAAATAATATCCATTACGAAAGCCCAGTATTGGGAACATAAAGGGGCTGATGATGATGATGATTAAATGATAAAATATGAGAAAAATTTGTTAGAAACATGGAAAATGGGTTAAATTGTTTTAAATACATCGCCTTAATGGTCAATAAATTGGGCATAAAATATACTTCTAGGGAATCCCGTATTTATTTACGAACAAACTGAAACTATGACCACTTTACAGCTATCTGTAACATGTCTAAGCGAATTCAATGGCGTTTTATTGTTCATGTAATTAAACAGATGGCTATTGGCTATTTTTAAATACGAGTATCAAATAATTGTAGAAATATAATAGTTTTAAAAGAAGATAGATGCAGTCTTATCTCGTTGTATTTGGTTACAATAGAGCAATATTTCATAATAATATAGTACATAGTAAGTACCTAATTGTATAAAAATCATGACTCCAGTTTTAAAATACAACAATGTTAGATGCTCTCTCTAGTTTTTATTCCAAAAATCTGAATCAAAAATTTAAACAGTAGGTTTTTATTTCTTCTTAAGAATTAAGAAAATATATAGACCATATTTAATGCAAAATAAAAATATAACCGTGGTGGACTGAGTTCAAAAAGTTGAAAACGGCATACATAATCTGTTGGTTGCACATAAATAAAATGTATCTTTAGATATTAAATGCATATCTTTCAAAATACGAGACTTTACCTTTTCTGCTTACTTTTCTGTTATAAAATGATCAAAACAATTAGATTAGGTACCACTAATTGGATTTAATTCTTCATCAACTAGTAGATACAAATATCAATTAAATGCCTCAGTTCTAAAGCCTTACATGATTGTATAATATGTAAGTTTATTTTATATTCGAATTATTAATTTACATATTCGTTGTCATTCAGTGTTAATTCTTCCATATATTTGAATACAAATCCACTGGACCCCAGGCAATCATGTGGAAAGATTGTCAAGAGAGATTGCACGCGTGGTTTTCAGTTCCACGCGTGACTGCGAACCATAAAAAGCGAATGAATGTTGTTCAATTAGCGTTTTTATCTTTCATTCAACTAACTCGTGAAGTGGACGTCTTATTGTTGGACAGAAGATGAACTGAACTGTACTAGCTGACCCACGCAACTTCGTTTGCTATCAAAAGAAACATATTTTAAAAACTGCTCCTCAAATAGTTTTGTCTCTTTTGTTTGTTCCGATCCTATTGTTTTTTTAATTATTCATTATACGATATTTTAAGAGCAATTAAATCAGCAACCATCTCCTGATCTAGTAAACTGTATTTCAGGTCTAATTGGCGTGCTGATGGGGTCACGGACGAATTCTACCTATACCCGTGGCCCCGTCGTTTATGTGGCTTGACGGAACACAGTGGGGTTTTGGTCGGTAGGAATCCGACATAACCCGCGGCCCTTTCCCCGGAGGCCGCGGGTATCTATGCAAGATTTCCCCACTCAAAAAAAAAAAAAAAAGGTCTAATTGGCGTCATGCAGCAGGCTTTCTCAATGAAATATAGTGGATATTTGTACTGTAACTTTGAAAACTTTCGTATTTATTGTTATGTGGATTGCTTAAATAACCTATTGAGTACGGTGTCATATCAATTGTAATAATAACAAGTGTCACATATTATGTGCTTATGTATTACTCATCCGAGTTTAATATTGACATAAGAAACGCATTCAACTTATTTACTTGATGCAAGTGTAAATATATTTTGCGACATTGTTAAATGAAACATGTATAGTACTGTATATATATTTTAGTCATGGAAAAACATGCTTTTTACGGTCCTATTCTTGGCATTTTCAATAATTTCTTCATTATTCTTAATATCTTTGGTATTTTTAAGGCTGTCTGCCAATGCTGTCTGCCTTGGCACGGAAAGGTTCATTGTTTTAATGTTCTTATTTAAATTAAAATTTTAAAGCTATAAGTATAAGAATGGAATGGTAAAAATATGTCTATCTCGTTAATTTTAATAATTATTATTTTAATTTTATTTTATTGTGGAAACATTTTAACTTTTTTAATGAATGAAGACGACAAGAAAACCAACAGGGACGAAATCGAAGAAATATCTCAATTAACATAAAAAAAACTGATAAGATGTTTCTGAATTGTTCACATTGACCTCACGGTGGATTTATTCTGCTATCATCTCGGCTTCTTCAAAGAAGGCGGAAGTTAACAATTCACACCGTATTTCCCATATCATTACGATTATTATTTATATTTCATCGCTCCTTTAACTCTTTATTTCGCTGTTACATTTTCATTACAGTCACATTAGTTTTATCTGAAACTAGAGGTCCGCCCCGGCTTCGCCCGTGGTAGGTACATATTTCGCAATAAAAGGTAGCCTATGTCCTTTCTCGGGTATCAAAATATCTCCATACCAAATTTCATGCAAATTGGTTCAGTAGTTTAGGCGTGATTGAGTAACAGACAGACAGACAGAGTTACTTTCGCATTTATAATATTAGTATGGATTCATTTACTAAACTTATACGACGTAACATAGAGGAAACTTGATTTTGCATTTGCAATGAATAAGTTCAAATAGCCAATTTTGAATATTCATCAATAAAGGCTGAAGGCTCCAATCCCTGATCGGCAATTTCATTTCTTTAGTATCCCATATCAACTACTAACCGCTAGAGGCGAGGTTAATAGTTAGTCTTAGGTACGTAATCAAAATCTTATAATATAAGATTCTTCTGTACATTGACTCCGTGTTAAAAATGACCATGCAACGGCCGTGACTGCCGATGTTTGACGGTCCGACAAATTATCAGTTTTTATCCGATTCAATGCAACCGATTACAAATCAGGCGAATCATTATAATAATACTAGCGGTCCGCCCCGGCTTCGCCCGTGGTACCTACATGTTTAAACTATCCTATCTCTCAAGTTGGATCGAACTGCACATGGTGTGCGAATTTTATTATAATCGGTTAAGTGGTTTAGGAGTCCATTGAGGACAAACATTGTGACACGAGATTTATATATATATTAAGATGGGAATTCAAATAAAATAAAAATTATGAAAATATTCTAATATTGGAATTACTACCTAACTATAAATAGATTGTGCATTGCCTGAGAACAATTCTTCTAATAATAATGCGAATGTTTAGAAGAATGTACGGATGTTTGTTAGTCTTTCATACAAAAACAGATCGAATCTGTATTAAAAGTAGTTCAGCGATAGATTATAGGCGGATAAGCACAGAGGCTGCGTTTTATTCGAGTACCACTGACGCCGCGGTTTCTAGATAGTTTATTCAAACCAAGCTATCAAAATGAATATGTTGCACCTTTTAGCAACATCTTCATTTGATCCCGCTCCTATTAACAAACGTGATGTTATACAGCTACATACTAGTTGATACACGCAGCTTTACCCGCGTGACCAAAATTAATTTCCATGGCAATGAGATATTTCACTATTTCCACTCCATAAGCTCACTAACTTCCTAAAATCGTATCATATGTAAAATTTCTCCATTACGTCGTAAAAGAAAGACAAATAAACAAAATTTCGCATTTATAATATTACTAGTAAAGATCCCAGCTTCCGCGATAAATAAACCATCCATCACAAAAATAATTATTCAGTTTGAACCATAGTTCCTGCAACTAGCTCGTTAAACCAAATAAATAAACAAACAGAATCTTCATTTATATTATTAGTAAAAATAATTATATTTTTAATCATAAATGACGTGTACAAATTACGCGTTTGAAGAGAATATAGACTGGTCTACTGAAACATTTTATACAAAGACAATTTTTGGTGAAAAAGATTACGATAATTTTTAGATATTTGATTGTCAATTGTATTGATAAACTCAAAACTACTGAGACAATTTAGAAAATTCTTTAACCAGTGCAAAGATAATTTATTAATCAATCAGAAAGGCAACATTTTTTTTCTGAATCATGCCCCGGATCCCAGATCGGAGATCCGGCTTGCCAAGAATAAAATGACGAAAAAAGCTCTTTCTAATCTCCTCCATCGTGATGGAAGGCCTAGGATCGTTCACTATCAAATAATTTATTTTCTACCGTGACTTCGAACAATACAATTCAGGGCCGGTCACCAGCACCAATATAAAATGTACAATCTCTATATATACAAAAAGGAAAAAGGAATGCCTGTTTATCTTGTTCACCGCATAACGTGAACAGCTGGACCGATTTCGATAATTCTTAATATGTTGATGTGTTCGTTATTTTCAGGTAAATCTTTAAAAAATTGCGAATAAAATTTTCCATTTACTTCACGTTTTGACAATTTACGCGAGTACAGGACAATGTCTGTCGGGACAACTAGTCTCTACATAGTCTCTACATAGTATGAAACAAAGTCACTTTCTCTGTCCCTAGGTATGCTTAAGTCTATAAAACTGCGCAACTGATTTTGAGGATGTTTTTTTTAACAAGAAACGTTTTAGTATATAATTTATTAGCTTTTAGACAAATCGGGCGAAGCCGATGGCGGAAAGCTAGTATAAAGTAACACATAGTTGTAACAAATACGTGGCAAATTGGCGTTGCTGCGCCTTTATCAGGCCTTATCGAGTTTTTATTGGATTGAGATAGCATTATTTGTTTATACACCTGTTATTCTTAGTGTAAGTGAGATTACATTCGTTTTAAAGTATGCGTAATTGGAAAGCCAATTGACATCTCTACTATATAAAAATAAGTCGGGTTTTCCTTCCTGACGCTATAACTCCAGAACACACGAGCCGATTTCCACGGTTTTGCATTCGTTGGAAAGGTCTCGGGCTCCGTGAGGTTTATAGCAAAGAAAAGGTGTCTCTGGTGGCGAAACGGAGTTCGCCGGGTTTGCTAGTTTCATATATTATCTTTCTATGAATGACTTCTCAAATACAAGATATTGCAATGTGTGTGACGCAGACGTAATTTTTATTACTTTCCTGTAATATAGACATTAAACATAAATGTTTATACAATTAGTTAACGGAATTAAAGATATTCGCTGAAATTATAAAATATAATTTTATATAGGTAAACATTTTTTATTAATAGAAGAAAGTTTGTAAAATGCGTTTGATGAATATGGGCACATATGAACAGGCACTATCTAGGCAGGCATGCCCATCCATGTTGCTGCTTACTGCATCACTACTTATCATCAGGTAGGATGCGAAATGCCTGGCTATCATATTAAAAAAAAACAAGAAGCGCAAAATATAATATTATTGATGTTGTTGAAGCGATATAATAAAAAAATGGATATCTTGAAGGTATCTATCAATATTTTTTTTAATAATCATTGGTGTAGTGATAAACATTGATCCGCTATTGAACGTCGAATCTTATTATCATTGAATAACTGTAAATCTGATTGGAGGTAGTAAAATTGTTTGTAAACTTGTGTATGAATGAATATTCTTTATTACACATAGAAACTGAAGACTTATCGATGTAATTCCTCAAGGAGTTGATAACAAAAAATATCTTGGAATTTCCTCACAATTAAACATTTTAGGCTATAACAAAGAAATGCAAAAAAAAAATTGCAAAACTAATCATTTGGCAATATGTATTATGAATATAATATTTCATAATACATATTGCCAAATGATTAGTTAATTATTAATAATATGTTTAATGGATAACATCTTATGACGTCGTTGATAACAACCTTACATCACAAACATAGAATGTTCTTGTTCATACAATACATACATAGTTCTGAATACATAATAATGTGTTCTTGACTCAATTCATAACTTCAAGAGTATTATATCTTTTATCACACAAATATTAGACAAATTTTTTGTCTCACGGCCAGTGACCTCGTCACGAATGAAGTTCATAAGTGTTATAATTTGTAGCGCATATTTGCACCTGGCTGATACAACCTTGTTTATATAACTGAATTATTCGTAGAAACGGTACAGTACATAGTATGTATCATATTCTTGGTACAATTACAATGTGTGATCTTTATTGTTATGTTTTGAGAAAATAAATATCGAACAAGTTACTGCAATGGTATCATTTACATATATGCAACAAAATACAGGGTGTCCCATATGTGCTATACTCTGCTCTATGGAACTATATTTTTTCATGAAATTTAGATTAAATATTGAGGTTTGAAATTGTACTCCTATATCATATCTACTGCCATAAAAAAATGATAAGCGTGTATTGTAGAATGGAATTCATCTCATCTCTCATCGGTGTAGATACACCTATATCTTATTGTGATAAAATATATAAAACTGCGCACAGTTCTTAATGTACGAAGGTACATTTAGATTGATGTCTGTATTATTTAATTATATTTTACCAAGTAATTTTAGCTATCTCTAAGATGTAAGTAAAACAATTTAATTTACAAAAAATACCTCTGATTTGTCGATATTTCAACGTATGAATTGTAAACATGTTGACAAATCTAAATTGTATAAGTGCTTTTGTATTGTCATTAATTGAAACGATCATAATATTTTGGTACAGTCACCGAACCAAAGTTAAAATAATACTTCCCGTATTATTGTTCATAAACCCAAAGTCATCGCCATTATAAATACATAAAAACCCCGATACTAATACTGATTAGATAGAATTGGATTGCATGCAGATAAAAAAAATACTTTCAATGAACGACAGAATGTTAGGAAAGTGTTCATCTGAACATGAAATAAATTCACGAGTTTTTTATAAACATTTATTGTGAAATCTTAAGATTAATTATTTATTATATTGATATGGTCTAGATATTTTTAAGAAAGAATAATTTTTAATATATGAATTGTTATAAATAGATTTGTAGCCAACTAAAATTAATAAAAACAGGCAGAAAATTGAAACAGTGAAACACATTTCTAACTTCAGATAAGTAACTAAATATTTAAGAAATAAACGCATTTTTCATATTAAAATGAAGAAAAGTACGACGCTTGCTTCTATATTACCTAATAGCCTGCCTCTTTTCGCTTTGAATGAAATAAAAATTCAACCCTACACAAAATCTCGATGCCTCTAACACTAAGATCAATCTCAATATTAGACTACATATTATAGACCTTTAAATATAAAATTAACCACAAATAATGACTGTATCACAATCAAAAATTAATCTAGATTACAAACAGTTAATCATTTTTTGACTCAACTAAATAACAGTGGCCAAAGAATCCGCCTGTTCGTAAAACCCGATTCCGGTTGTGAGACAGGGCCAGGCCCATTGTCATTTACATCCTCGTCGCTTCCTAGTTGAAACGTGCTTTATCTTGCGGTTTCGTTTGCATGACTGATTAAATGGAATGGTATCCGAAATTGGAATCAAATTGGTGCGATATTAGGTATATATGTAGTAGGAATTGAGTAGGAATGGTAAGTGTAGAGATGATAATAATATTTTTAGAATTGAGGCGATTTATAAGTACCTAGTATACCCACACTAAAGTTGTAGAGAAAGTAATTTTTGGAACCAATTTACGGATTAATGAAAACAGGTATTAAATAATATGATATAATAATGTTTACGATTTACACACAAGTTCCTATTTTCTAATAGATACGAACCGGTAGATATACGAGTAGTGGTACATCAATATGAAAGTCATTTCCACAATTCGATGCAAAATGAATATATAAAATTTAAAAAAAAATCACATATTTTCCACATATTCTAAATAACTCTTACATACCACATCTCTTTCCTCTACAATGTATATATAGTCTGATAATAGGACCGTCTATTTATTCATAAGTGCATAGAGCCCATTCAAATTCAACCACGGCCCCCATTTCCCGGTAGCTCAAAAAAGCTTATGGGCTATGGCGTGCCTTTGTATAATATTTATTTATTACTCAATTGATTAATAAAAATATTTTACTATTCCGTCGAGACGTCGTACGTAACGTACGTAAGTATCTCAATAATTAGATAAAAAAATATACATATTACAATTTATGTTGACGTAACATTTTTCATTATTAAATAAAGATGCTATAATAATTCTCTTTTATAAACTTCACTCAATTTGCAGCAAATCGTTTTACAATTACCACTTTAAAAATTGACAATGTTTGTTTTGTGAATTACGAAAGTAATATTTTTATTTTTGTTTATGTAAACTTTTGCAAGAGCTTCTAGATGTTTTTTTTATAAAACCAGTTATTCGGAATGCCACTTTCGATATGTGAATTTGATGATATTTTTTTTAACTAAAGAAAAACTAAAGAAAACTGGTTCGATTTTAAAATTTTCAACCTGTTCATACGGAAAGTTAGATAGGTAATCAGCTGGTACGGTAGATCTTACAGGATCTGGCCAAACTTTAAGAAAATTTATAAGTCACAGATCGCAAGCTGAAGCTGCCCATAATCTTCTTATACAGGGTGTCCCACTGTTGGTATACTAAGCCCCAAGGAGGTTATAGTTTTGCATACGCTGAGTACGTAAAAAATACTTATAAAATTCCAGACGCATTTTTTTTCAAATAGATGAATTCTTAAAACTCTATGTGTACACCCATAACAAGCAACCCGCCCAACTTTGCCACCAGCACGTGAGCTATCGATTAAGATTATGTTTTCATAGACAAAATGCTTACATTAGAGAAGCGGCATATGCCGGCTGCGCGAAGCTAGAGAAGAAAACATGAATTTTCAGGAAAAAATTAGCAAAAAATTTTTGACGTAATTTTGTTGTTTAAGTATTTTTTACATGATCAGTGTATGCAAAAGTACAAGTCCCTTCGCGCTTAGTATACCAATAGTGGGACACCCTGTATATAAAAATGAATCGCAAAATGTGTTGGTAAGCGCATAACTCGAGAACGGCTGAACCGATTTCGATAATTCTTTTTTTATTATATTCCTTGAAGTACGAGGATTGTTTTTATGTAGAGAAAACGTAAATATGTACCTACCACGGGCGAAGCCGGGGTGGACCGCTAGTATAATTATAGGTACTTATATTATGTAACTAGATAATATTGTGTGCACCAAGCTACAAAAAGAAGAAATTTTCATGCCGATAAAACATAATACATTATGTTCATAATTATTATATGGAAGAAACGACTATTTACCTACGACTATTCAATAAAATTTTACATTAAGTAACTATATTTTTTATACCTATTGATAAAAAATAATGCTTTATAAACCAACATTAAATATTTTTTTATAATGATCACAATATTCCGTACATGACACACTTGCTAAGTATAACAATTAAATTAATTTAAAATATTTAAAAGCATAAAATAAAATGTAACTTTCACACCTTTTATTAGCTTTCACATTTCTTTAGATATACCACATTAATTAATATTTTAAACTTACCAGAGTTAACGTGAATTCCAATAAAAGTAATATTCACAATTATTTTCACACAATAAAACTATATCCACATCAAATTCACTTCGTAAAATAAAATTGAGATAACCACAAGACAATCTGAATTGAAAAAAAATTTTGGCGCCAAAACTTTTACTTTTTTTACCGCGTGCCGAAGGTCACACGTCTACCACAATCACTAGCGAGCCACAGACTAAATAAATAACATTTTTCATTCACGCGCGTTGTCGCTTGATCGTACGCCTACAAGATACAACGAGAAATTACCCAGAACACTAAATAATATTGCATCACCGATTAGAGACATGGTAGATTAAACAAACACATAGCTAACATGCAAGTGAACAAATAACAGCCAATTAAACGTGAATTACGATACTAATAGAGTAGGTAAGCATGTCAATTAATGTCAGAATTATAATAATAGTGATTTCTACACGCAAATAAATGATAAATGAAAAACTCTGGATAAAAACATAATACGAGAAAATTGTGATAATAACTGGCGCGATTAGATCTAGTATGATTTAAATATGCATTATTCCTACAAATGAGCCATAAGTTATCGATTTTGATGACTCTATACTTATTTCATCAAATCAGTATCATAATACTGATTTGATGAAATTTTTCATTTAAACATATTAGTAAGGCATTCGTAGAACTATAAATAAAAAAGTTATAAGCGAAAATGTTCAGAAATTAGAGATGTTTATATTTTTCAATAAAACTTTTTTTTATAATTTTATGAAGAAATGATATCAGACCATTTTTGTAGATTGTTTTTCGAGGAACAACTTTTATATACAACATTTTGTCATTAAGTAATAGCTAAGGTTTTACAGCGCTCCGAAGTGAGTACTAATTTTCAGTACTCTGATCTATACACTAGTGTGCGTTACCCAGGCAAAATGTTTTGCTTTAGAGAGATGAGAC
>CAJQZN010039990.1:0-15092 GCA_907164685.1 Colias eurytheme
TGATATCTCATTGGGTTCACCTTTCTGAATAAGGTCATGGCACAGTCTGTTAAACTTGACTAAAATCATTTCGAACTAGTTATGTTATTTGTTAGTTTTGTCCTTTGCATTTTCTCATCTGACGTTTGTCTTCGGAAGAACGCGTGGAGGCTGGACATAGAGTTTTGGGCGAGTTCGTTGGACGGAGACCATTCTAGTGAGATGGATTGATGTCTTCCACCGTTGGAAGTGCCTCCAGCTGATCTCTCTGCTTCTACTTCTTCTGTTTCCCCCCATTTTTCTAGAAGATGCAAAAGCAGGTCTTTTGTTCGATGCGCGTTGTTCTCATCACCTCGCCTATACGGCATCTGTCTTCCATTTTCGTATCCATTCATCAATTTGTCTATTTTGTCACGACGCCGATCGAATTCTTCGAAGAATGTGTTGCGTTTGTCTGTCGGTTGATCTGGAACGTCTCTACTCGTACTCGTCACTCGTTTGGATCTAGTTTTAACCCAGGGCATTTTACTAGTCATAGGTCTTTCTGGCTCCTTTTCTTTTAAAAACGTTGAGTTTATTTTGTGTGACGATTTTGACATGAACACTGTTTTCTCGCTTTTGGCGTCGCCATTTGTGTATATTTTCTTGAACGATGTTTCAGTTTCTGTTTTAAAGCCATTCTGTGTTTTCTTCTCCTCTCTGGATACTTTCTTTTCCAATACATTTTTGTCCATTTCCTTCATGCTGTTGTTGTTCGTTAAATCCGTGTTCATAGTTGACAACATGAATAGGTGATCCGATAATTTCTTGATTTCTTCCGCTAAGTTTTTCCTAACAAGTACATCTGGTCGTTTGTGTAAGAAGCAACTACTGTCGGACGCTCTCCTTTCAACTGGATTGTATCTGGTCTTGAATTTCGTGGGTTCTCTTGGCGGTGGAGGTTCGAAATCTAGGTCATCTTCATCGAAGACAATATCTGGCGAGCTGCTGAGAGAGCTTCTGGGTGACGGTGAGCAGCCTCCGATTGAGGATCTTTCACAATTAACCAGAGTCATTATTTCCTGGGATTCATTGTCGAACACATATGGCGAGTTGGGATGTTCGCTCCATCTTTCCACGAACAGTCGAAGGTTGTCCTTGGCCATGTCTAGTTCTTGTTTGTGGGATAGCCTCGTTTGTTCCCGCGGCTTCTCTTGCGTCACCGGCGGGCGTTTGACGAGCCACCTGTGCCTCAAACACTCCGTAGCACTCGGCCGTGACCTGCGACAAAGACCCTTGTTACTATTACCCCAACACCACAAATTGTATGCACTAAAAAGCCAATATGGTCCAGACCATGATGCTAGTCTACATCTACAGTAAATACTACAAAAACATGCTAGATGAGTTTCTAATATAAATTTTAAAGTTAAACTACGTAATGCTTTGTTAGAAACTGGTATCAGTCAGTGTTGGCTACAACAAGTAACAAAGGGTCTTTATCGACAGGTACACTACACACTACTTGTTCGAAAGTTGCTTTTAATTCTTTCATCAAGACGTCTATTGACTTTTGAGTGAAGTAAAAGCATAGAAAAAATAGAAAGAATGTAATGAAAATGTAAACTTACTCTTTATCTTTGACGAGGAGTTTTTTAATGAAGTCCTTGGCGTCTTCAGATATCTCGTTGAACGCTTCGTCATCGAAGTCGTACTTGGCGATCGTTACGTTGGCCATTGTCTCTATATCCGTTTCGCCCATAAATGGTGATAAGCCAGATAACCTGCAAAAATGTATATAAGGCATAAGTTTGGTTTTTATCATAAAAAATTATTACACGTAAAGACAAAATTATTAAATAATAAATATGTATTTCAACAACTAAAAGGCATGAGAAATTTGGAATTACATACTTTTGAATCGATTAAAAAAATATAAAATTAGTAAATATCAGAATTTAAAAAATAATCGTTTTGTGAAACGAAGTTTCAATAATTGAAAATGTTGCAAGCGTGTTATTTCAAAATTAAGATCATCAGTCATTATTACGGCTTCAGATCGTGGTTTCTGGACCACAATCCATTTATTAATTTTGCACTGTTAGTTTTACCCATTACAATAAATTTTAACATCTACATGCTAATTTTTAAACTATTTAATACTTACAGTACATAACAAATAACGCCGATCGACCACATATCAGTCCCATAGCCAATCTGGTCGAAGTTAACAACTTCAGGCGCGACGAACTCCGGGGTACCGAACAATACTTGTAGCTTCTTTTCCGGGTCATAGAAACGCGCCAAGCCGAAGTCGATGATTTTGATGCGGTTCCCCGCTTTTGTTAGGCATAGGATGTTTTCTGGCTGTAAATTTATGAATTGGATTATGGTCCGAAAAAAATAGCTACTTTTATTTTATTAGAGACTCAAAATGGTGTGGTACATAAACACACCAACTTTACACATAATATTGAAAATTCATTATGAGGAAACTATTAGTGTGGATGCTCTTATTATTTATTTGATTCATTAAAATTTCATATAACGTCTTGGAAATTGGAATAAACATTATAAAAACAAATAGAAGAGCAATCATGAGGGTCTATGTAATTTGCTGTAATAACAACATTCCCTGAAGTGATCTTCATCAGGTTAAATATATGTAATCGTCTTGGATCATTCATAGACGTATTTTGAACAGCACTTTCAGTGAATCATACTTGAGGTGAATACTAATTATAACGAGCTTCGACAATTATAAATCCAAGTCAAAAATAAAAGCTTGCAAAATAAACAATAATGGCGTCGTGACTGCGGACAATCATAAAACTCCTGCGCATACTTTTCCGCCATTCTGATTAACGACTTGGATCTGAACCAAGATGGAATCACACATTACTGACAAGCGAGTTATTTCAATTTGATCATTTGTGATTTGTATGTTGTACGTTTGTACGCAAGTCTGGTATGTTTAGATTTCGAATTTATGTACCCTATGTTTTTCTGAAATCTATGAGTAATGTAGATTGTAGAGCTTCAATTGTTTTATATCTCATTTGTCCTAACATTTATCAATTTAGGAGTTAAAAGTTGTGCGTGTTAAATATTTAACACCTAAGACCTAAGTCTAATTCTAAGCTATCCTAGTGTAGATATCGTAAGGCTCTAACACAAATACTGATCTAAAAAGGAGTAAGTACCTAACAAGCCTGTTTACATGCGTGCTCGCCCTTTTCACGACTGTGTATGCACTATTATATCTTTGCAATAAAACATACCTTCATATCGAGATGCAGTATGTTCTGTCGGTGTACGAACTCGATTCCCTCGCATATCTGTCGCATGAACACGGTGCACGCGCGCTCCGTCAACACGAAGTCCTCATCGATGACGCGCTCGAATAGCTCGCCGCCAGTTATACTGAAACAATTATAATGTTTGTATTATAGACGTTTGTCTATTGTGATTTTAATGATAAGATATTATTTACAAATTACAATGGTTGAGAATCGAAATTGAATCTAGTGTCGGGACATCAACTTAACTAAACAGCACAAAAATGTTAATAAATATTGATTTCAGATTAACGTATTCTACCTTTAACAGGCTAATTTAGTTGTTTCTGTCATAATATAATAAGAGATCGATGATTTCAAAGCTTGGAGGAATATTTTATATTCCCCCGAGTTTCAAAGACGTAGTATTGAACGTTGCTAATTGTATAAAGTTCGTGAATGGCTGGATTTATGTACTGTAAACAATGAGACAACGATGTTTCTTTAATAAATATTATAAGAAATTAACACGTATTTTTAGAAATAAAAAACGTGAATTAACTTGAGTGTCTGCCAAATATTTATAATTGCATAAAAGTATATTCACTGCTGAGTGTTGAGAGCTGAAAGGTGCGTACGTCTATGGCGGATGGATTGTTGGCGCCAAAAGCGTCGCAAGAATAGAACAGTATAAAACAAAAGCGGACTTTAGCTCAAAATGATTCAACTATTATTTATACTTACAAATAAACTATAATCTGTACCTACGAATTTGAATAGACATTTTTGAATTTAAGCAAAAAAGCTTATGTTCAAAGTGGTTCAGTTTGTTTATCTGGTTGTCAGATTTCCGATAAAATTTGAATTGATGAAAACATTGGAATTTGTAATGTCACAGCAGTAAGCTAAAATCATGAAGTCGTTTAACTGGTACAGACAAAGTAATAATAAACGGGTATAGCCTCTAGGGAAAGTAGCTTGATAAATAGATACGAGGTTGATTCAAGGTTGATTCCACACGTTTGCTTGTCGCTTTCACCGTGCTTGGCATTTTGCGAGTACTGAGTACAGCCATAGTATAAAGAGAAAAGTAAGTTATCTTCGAACAAAGGTACATCGCGCCGTTTGTATATGTATGCGGAGCGCTTGATCACGCCCCCCGTTCATGTACGTACGCACGCACACAACGCCGCTCGGTTCCTACTCTGGGACCGATCTCGTTAGGGCTGCGCCATTGCTGTGATCTGTCGGTGTTTATTTATATAAATATTTAAAATGTCAATGTGAAAAGTGGCAACCCTGCGCCTCGCGAGTTTAGATACCATGCGCTCCTAAACGCCAGGGTCGGCCTACTTCTCTCTCTATACTATGGTATAGGCTACAGCCCACGTCCTTGCGTTTAAAAATGAACAAATTAGTTTTAGACTGTCAGCAGTTTTGGCGGTCACCAATGCCGGATACACAAGATCGATCGACAATATTTTTAGTCTTCTCCTTCTCTTAATTAATGGCTCCACCCAATAGGAAGGGATTACGCCAATGTCCAGTATATATGGGAGAGACAGGACTCATGTTTACGATGTTTTGTAAATGTCAATAGAAATGTTATTGTTGAACATAAACGCGGACGTTTGATTGGTTAAATGTTTTATAGATAAGATTGAATACCGCTCTAAGTTTCAGCATGTTTCAGTATGGTTACTTTGATATAATATGTAAGTAGGTATGTACCTATTTAAATGTTTGCACACATGGCGTGAAGTCTACGTGACTCTAGGTCATTTTCTTTTATAACACAAGACATACTTAATTAATTAATCACTGCTGTTCGTACTGAAAATTATTTGAGAAATTTTCTGAAAAGAAAGTCTCTTTATTTTCATAATATTATAAATAACTCAAATAAGATTTTTATACAAAAAGGCAACTGAATTCCAGTTCATATAACTTTGAATATGTGTAATGAGTGATCGGAAGCCATTTCAGATATTGATGCTTTCCTGCAGACGTTTAAAAATTAAAAAGCACAAATAAACGAGTTTGTTTACACTTCACATGCAACTGGCGCTTTCAACTCTCCCCGTCAGTTTAGTGCCAAAACTTTTACGTGCATTACGCTAAGTCAAAGGTTTAAAAGCGATGAATGAATGGGCTCGAATATATCTATATTTTCCTCTATGACGTCACACAGTGAGTTTGGATGTTTTAAATAATTTATTAGTAAAATGTTTTTATAAACGCTACGTCAATGTACGAAAGGCGGCTGAGTCAATTAGATTTTGCGCACGTTTTTTGTTTATTCAGCCTCATCTGATGGTTGTTTATGGAGTTGCAAGATGCATTCGTCTGGTTTTAGAAACTAATTTCAAACTAAGAGTCTATAAGAAAACGATAACTGTAGTGTTTATTTAAATATTTCGTCTGTTTGCTAGAGCTTGTTATTTAGAAAGTTATGCACCTTTTAATATACTTATGAACAGATAATGAACAGATCTTGAAACGTATCGTTGAAAAAAATTATCAAAATCTGCAACTAGTACAAATTTAGATAAAACGATAATTGTCTGGTAAATAAATAAGCAGTACAACAATGTCAGAAATATATCAGCAGCGATGTAAAAATAAAAAGTAATTGGCGTGTGTTTTGTGAATTTTATTCCAACATCTTAATAGACTGTATCACTGCCAAGCCTTATACCTATAATTATAGTACAGGAGACCAACGCCAAAATGATCTGCACAAAAGAATCGTAGCTATCTTTCATGTTTATTCAAATGACACCTGTTTCCAGTCAAGTACAATGTTCTTCACTTAATATTCAAGTTGCGATCCGTGGGTGAACGGAAAGGAACCATTTAAGTGTCTGTAGTACGCACAATGACTCTTCATTTGGTAGATCATAGATGCTATTGTTTATGGAATTTTCTATTGCATTATGTTTGAAGATTGTTCGGTTCAATAACTTTTTCATATTAACGTATGAATACGCCTTACAAGCGATTCTTGAGTATATTAATAATACGCTTGACATTTTCTACTTTTTGAGCAATTGAAAGAAAAATCTGCTCTACATTCATAATAGCAGCTTCATAATTTCCTTTAAAAACCAAATGAAAATGGGAAAGAGGATATTATAAGCATAGAACTTAATACCGCGATCTAGTCTCTTTTCCTTTACTTATTAAAGTATGTACTTATGTATCAAAAAATTCAAAATATTTAAATGTTTTTATGTAATGTTTGTATGTGGTGACGTCTTTTACTTATGAATAGTACAGTGTGTTAGTACAATAAATATTTTGCGTAGTAGTACACGGACTCACAACAATCCTCACATTATAAATTTAAGTTATTTTCGTACTCTTTACAGTTTCTTTGGGAATAGGTATTTTATAACAGAAGCGATGTCGTCAAACATTAAGTGCTCTTACTAGGGTTGACAAGTGATTAAATCTATCTGATCATGCGAAAAATTACAATTATAGTACACTAGCTTTCCGCCCGCGGCTTCACCCGCGTTTTCAAAGAAAAACCCGTATATTTTTCGTTCCCGTTTTCACTCATTTTAGATATATGAATATGATCATATATGATATAGGTAGAATAAGAACATTTTGAAAATACGTATAAACTTTATCTATGACCTCTCGCTAGATTAACACAAAATTTTGCGAAGAATTTCACATCAGTTATTTCAGAGAAAAGGGCTTGTTTATCTTAAAATATTTCGCAGCCCTACCCCTGTCAGATATTACGGCGTACTCGCATAGTTGGCGCGTCGCCATCCGCCACCAACCAGATGTGAGCGAAACATGGCTGTCTTTGTAGTTTACTGTTTACACAAGTGTAGACGTAATCATTTGCAAAATATGCAATTAACGTAATTAAATACGGATCATTAATTTTTATGGCGCGGTTTCAATTTTCTATTATGTATTTGTTATCGCCCTGATGAATGGTTTTTGATTAGATGTTTTTCTTCTTTGTGTTTTTAGTAACAGTTTAAGATAATATCATATTAAAAAGCTTTTTCCTATCATATCATAATTATATAATCAAAGCCTGGTAGGCTGAAATAGATGTCAACTAATTTGTTTGTAAATTAAAAGTGAACTCCAGAAATCTTGAAGTAGAACATAAACCATTTCGTAAATCGTACAATATTACAAAATTAAAAGATATCGTTTGAACAGTACATTGTCTGATATAAACAGCTGATCAAAGAATTCGAGCATGTTAGAGCTAGCGCGCAAGAGCAACTATTGTCTCCGCAACTATTTTGTCTCTCCGAGTTTAGGCTAAACTCGGGTTAATTGAGTGGGATTTAAAGTAACATAAGTTTATTCACTTTATGTAAGTTTAGCATACAGGTGACACAGTGCTTTTAAAAATTCCACAACATTTTCATGAGTCATTCCCAAAAACGGTAAAATGGAAAAGTACATTACTGTTAAACAAACTTGCGGTTAGCGGTTCACCACAATGATGAGTTAACGACATTGACATCAGTATTAAATTCATAAACAATATAAAACTCTATATTAATACAAATATGGTTGGAAATTGAATGGTAATTATGAATAGAATCTAATAGGTTATTAGTTTTAACACGTCACAGATATGACGTTTTGGATTATATTATCATGGTTTCCAAGTTGCTATATCTCGTATTCTAATGTTTTGGAAATAAACATTGATGTGTTTTATTATTATACATTCTATTTTCTTTTGATTTTGTGTCACGCTGTTCAGTTGTCAGTTCAAACGCTGTTTTTTAGATTTTTTTTTAAATTGTTTTTTGTTTCTTTAGAGTTTGAACTGTGTTTGAGTTTGAACAGAGTATTTACTTTTATGTAGTTCGATAGTTAGGCCTATATTTAAGCAGACTACGAAGTTCTCTGAAGGCTCGACAGATATTTTCTATTTATTTGTATTAAAAAAAAACAAATAATATTCTATATTTTAATATTTAAATGTGCAATGTTATCATAGATTGCACAAGAATTGCACCAAGATAAAACTTGTGTCGTAATATTTTAATTCTTAATTAATTTCAAATGATTCAATCGAAATCAACAAGCAAGGATTAATATTTTAGTACTATGCCTTTTGTAATGTTATCTATTATAACTTATAAGTAATGTAATCTGAATGACTCTATACCTACTGGTTTTATATTTTTTATCTAGAATATTTTATAAATAAATAAGTGACTTATTTTTAATAAGTAGGTAACTAGTATCATAGTAAATTTCAAGATATAATGGTAATACTTGGTAATCTTCTTTACTTTATAAATCTAGGTATAGATCGAAGATCCATTAACGTCTCTGCTTCTACGTGTTACCGTAGATCCATTATATTAGGGTTGCTACACGTACAATTTAATAATACTCAATTTGAATCACATCAGCATAAGAGCTAGGTGGAGCAGAAAGCATTAAATGCACAGCCCTAGCCGGATTAATTCGGTGTAACTGCGTACATAATTATATACAATTATTTTATAATAAAGAAATTGTAAAACTTAAAAGTGGTATAAATTATTATTTATTTATTTTCTCATAACAAATTAACTCATATGGATATATCATAGCTATGCCCTATTATAATTATTGTACGCTGCAATCTACAATTTCGCTAGTTATTATACTTATTCTATTATTATAAAATGCTATAGTTCGCTCACTCTGAATATAGTATTTTTCCAAGTGTAAGAACTGGGTCGAGGCAACCCTAAATTTGCAGTTCCTAATGGAACGCGAAAACGTCATAATTTTATTAATGAAGTGGCATAGAGCAATAAATCTCTGGCAAACACGAAATATTTTATCATCAACTCCAAGAGCACGTGTAACATTTGAAGCGTAGGTGCAATTAGCAGAAATGAATTAAATATGATTTATTGAATCGATTCTGAAATAGTAATGTGACACGAATTCCTGACAAATTCCTGAGGAATTCGTGTGGATAATGTGGTTCATTATTTATGTACTAGAGGTCCGCCCCGGCTTCGCCCGTGGTACATATTTCGCAATAAAAGGTAGCCTATGTCCTTTCTCGGGTATCAAAATATCTCCATACCAAATTTCATGCAAATTGGTTCAGTAGTTTAGGCGTGATTGAGTAACAGACAGACAGACAGCATTTATAATATTAGTATGTATTAACCATATTTGTTTTGGTAAGTTTATTATTTGGTTGTTTTTATCAACAAATGTAAACTACTACAAGTACCACACTGAAAATATACACCCTGAAAGATAGAATATGTTATCTTTTACCTTTTTAATCCCTTTACCCCAAAACCTTTGTAGAATTTTTTTGCGTTAGAATGCATTCTAGATACTTTTGAGGATCACTTCATTAGTCAAGTCTGGGTACCTATTGCCAATTTCTGTTATATAAAAATTTGCTATATTAGGTTCGCTACAAAATGTTTATGAACGACCTTATTCTTGGCACTGTAGTCATTTGTTTATAACATAAATAACTCATGAATGATCTAGTTGCTTATGAGAATTGGGTCGATATAAACATGGCGACAGGTGTACCCCACATCAGATTAATGGCAAGAATTCACTTTTCTTCGCTAATGATGTTTAATTAGAAGATTGCTGATATAATGAGTCAGTACTAGAACAACAACTGAAGATTAAGGTTAGATATTTCGGATTGGAATTTGGAATTTCAAATTCAATGTGTTTTTAGATCGAAATTCGCCATTCAATTTCGATCGAATGGCGAATTTCGATCTATGTATTTGAAAGCCCTAACCAGATAGGGAATCATAGAATCATCATTATAGATATTATAATTACTTTAGTTGAATTGTTATTATTAACACATCCTTAGTTTGATTTTTCAAATTTCCCAACTAGAAAATTATCTTTCGTAAATATTAACTATGTTATTGTTATTTGAACTTAATGGCTACAAAAAAGGTTGAAAACTATTACTAATTGAACTAAAGCTTGTCCAAAGCATTGCCAAAACGTCAGACATGTAAACTTCCAATGTATTTGAAGACAAGTACCACATGTTTACCAAAACCAAATACACTACCAATCGAAGGGCAGTGTTGAAATTCCTTCCCATGATTCATCACAAAGCTCTTGTATATGGCTATGTTTGAAATTCCTTCCTTACCGTAACCTACATCAACATTTAAAACAAAACTACAAGTTTGACTCACTCGTGAATGAATACCAAATTAGAATCGAAATCTTTACAAATGCGCCGGGGCAGGTGATTCAGCGATAATTCTTGCCATATCTTTGAATGTATCTATCATCAATCTTGAATGTCTTTGACCTTTAGTTTGTACGGATAAAACTAGATTTGACATAGAACCAAATAGATAATAGTTTGCAATTGTGGAAGCCTTGAAATTCAGTACAATTTTTTCCTAAAATTAGGCAGGACAGCAGTTGTTTATGTCAGGACAGCAGTTGTTTTTGATGATGCAGATTATTAAAGGATGGGGATCATGAGCGGCATTCTTCGAATCCCTTTCTAATTAGTCCTTTCCAAGTTTATCAAGATACAAAACAACCCTAATTGTATAGACCTTGTACAGATCCTTAATGAAACCGGGAGTTGCTTGAATAAGAAAAAGACATTTTAAACCCCTCATACTTAACATAATTCACAACTTGGAGACGCTAAACAAAAAACAATGAACTAGGCATATTATAACCCGTCCTTTGAATACAATAGGGTCTCATAAGCTTGCAGTTATTATTCAACGGCATTGCTATCCCATATACGATGTAATTATATATGTATTGCTGTTGCGTGGGTGAGCTACTGAATCACCTGCCTCGATTTAAGATTGTGTTGCTAATTTGGTCCTCATTCAATGTTATTAATAATAACGTTTGATATTTTAGAGATTTGTAGGAGGTATCTAGGAACAAAATATAGAAAGCTGAGTAGACTTCGTGGGATTCATACTCGTAAATAGTACAAGAATATTCTGGTTTCAAAATTGTGTAGAATATTCTACGTTAAAGGAGGATGAAATAAGTCTATAGGTCACATAACTGAAATAGAAGTATCTTAGTTTCATATTTAAAATGTTATCTTTTCCTTATTAGTTGTAAAATAAGCGATTTCTTTATGCAAATAATAACAACTATAAAAACAAACTGCGTTCAGATATAGCACTGGGCAACCTGTAATCCCGTTCCTTACAGAACTAGTTTTCCAAGGTCGTTTTTACTTAATTAAAACAATTCGAAGGAACTATAAGTGGACACAAGATGAAGTATGTGAATTGTCCTGTTTTATAGGATGGATACAATTAACATTGTTTTACCAACGTACCAGAAATAGGAGTTTTTGAATCTTCACTAATTGATCATTCAAGGTTACTTAAACTTCTTGTAATTATTCATTTTATTCAGATTAAAGCACAATTCAAACTTTTTGTTTTCATTTATCCTTTAGCTTGGAATCACTCTAACATATAGAAACTAAAATAACACTCCGAACTTTTGCCCTATTGGATGATAGTAATTATTCCGGGGCGTTCAGACCTAGAAGTAATTCTAGGGCTCATGAGTAATGCATCTAATATAATCACAATTCGGAAAACTGCATTGTAATTGTATAACAGCCAAGTTCTTGACGTTTCCGTCTTCGAAGTATTTCACATCACGAGATCCTACGGCCAATATCTATTTGCGATACTACGACACGTATACGATTCGTAATTCTACACTTTGCTCACGGCTTGTGTGTGGGTTTTCTAGATTTATTATCGTTTCCGTGACTGATAATTGTCTCTTCGGTATTTTTAAAAATTTGAATATTTTTAATAGTCATTTTAAGTGGCTTCTGGAATTGAAAATGTAGGTATATCTGTTAATGCATTAATCTATTAGACACACTAGTCGAAACTACACTGTAGTTAAAAAATTTGCAGAAGCATTTGTATTAGATTATTTGCGGAGGCAGAAGTTTAAAAGTGAATAGGTATTCCAATATTTCTTCAATAGAAGATTTATCGGGTGTTTGTTTTAAATTCGTCAGCAACGCCATAAAAATTAACGATGAATACAATAAGTAATAACCTATTAAAAAAGAGTATATTATTGAGTTGATTTTGGTTCTAGTTCAGGATCCATCGCCCATTTTTGCACTTGATTACTATAAAGCTAATTTTCTGTGAGTAGCTTTATTTTGATGAGACGCCCAATAATTTCCTGTACGAAACTCTCGATTGTGGTAGCTAACAGAGGTAACAAGGATAAAATGTTTTGATTTGATGGTTCTCCTGGACTATTCGTAAATTTTAAATCTAGGCTTTATAAACAACTATACTATATAAGACTATATACTACTATTCAATTATGACAGTTACGCCACATTACAAAATAATGTTTAGAAGTAAATTTGATTAGTTTCACTTGATTAGACCTTACTCGTGCTTTATCCATTAGACGTAGTTTTATGATTAGAATCGTCAGGCTGTATAATAGTCGAATGACGAGGCCATTAGCTTTTCCATTTTCAATCACTCCCACACGTTTAAAATGGTTAAAATGTTTCAATATTACAATTTTGTCTGCGTTGACAATCCGTGGCATGGGGCAGATTAATTTCACACTTTTCTTACGGGACAAGCAAGATAAGACAAGAGGTTTTCCGGATAGTCTCCACCGGGATAACTGATACACATACTACAATTTTCAAAGAAACAAACAAAAACGCGCTCTGTAAAGAATATTACCAATTGGCCATCTACGCACAACTCCTGCCTTTGCCAATTTTTGCAATTGTTCAGAAAATAAACGAGCAATTCACCCAGTCGTTTTTAATAAGGTCTCTATAACTTTAGACAAAACATTCTAAATGATAATCTTAGCTTAATGTTATACAAGAAATACTCACAGCTCCAACACGACGCACATATATTTGCCCCAGTCATACGCGTCATACAGCTGTATAAGCCTCGGGTGCCGCAGACGCCTCATGACCTCCACCTCGCGCTCCACATTGCGTCTCTCGTCCCTTCTGTTCACGGAGACCAGCTTGGCGGCCAGTTCTAGCCCTGTGCTCTTCTCCCGGCATAGGTATACCGTTCCGAATTTGCCCCTGGAAAGAGAAACTTACCATAAAAGCTAGCCAAAATGGTATAGGTGGAAGACATTTAAAAATATCTAGAAGTATTACAAAAAATATTATATAACCTACGTAGTAAAATACTCAGGTGATTAAATACAATAATACTGTTCAAGTATTATTGTTTTGATTGTCTATTGTTTATTTGTTTACTGTTTGTGTTTGTTCATTTATAAATTCTCTTACCGTCCGATCTCTGATAGCATATCAAAGAAGTCGTTGACATCTGTATTCCTCTTGATTGTGACATCGCGGGTCTGGAATGGGGGTTCGATTTCTGCAAGAGAAAATAAACTTTTGATATAATTTTCAAACGAATTTCCAATCATTCACAATGTAGTGGCCTTCTATACAATATTTAAGAAAAATTATCGGAAAGAAATGTGTCCATCCATCATCATAGACATCGATAACTGTAGACACGTCATTTGGTTGTAGTTTATTTCGAAAATGTACTTGAATTTTTACCACGTTTGATTTAATTCATGTTCCTACTATCACAGAATAAAGTGGTAGTGGTAAAAATTGGCGCCTGAGTATACTAAAAGATTTATCATCGTTGACTCCAGAAAAATGAAGTATCGAAATACGTTACAGATTTTTTAAATCTAACCTAAGTACACCAAGAAGGAAATTCTACCGATCCATATCACGTCGTCACAGATATTGCTTCTAAGAAATCCAGATGAAAGTCAAGTGTTATATTTCTACAAGATACTGTGACAGTTTCCGATGAACTTTTATGTACACCTTTCACATATAATTGACATTTAATAGTTAATTAATACATTAGCGAAGATACTAGAGTAATGAGAAAGAACTCGCGGAACAAGTTTAGAAAGTGCAAATTTGTATTGGTCTTATGGTGAGAACTGTAATGTAAAATAGATTCTCATAGATGTAGGAAATTAACAATTACGCGGCGATCAGATGTTGACACTGGGAATGTTTAATTTGAAATCCTCGGATGACATCAACACATTTGGAATGTTTTGGAGTAATTGGAAAGTTACTTTTGTTTTTGAAAGATTTGAAAGTGGGAAATTTATCGAAATATTGTTTCATTTTGTAGAGAATAGTTTAAAAAAAACCTACTTTATGGCTGCCACTGTATAAGGTGTTACAACTGAAAGCATCAACTTATAAATAACTTCAGATTGTTTTCATTGTGGTTTTCATATATTCCCATGAACTTAAAATTACTTTTTAGACTGGAATTTTCTACGAAGTGCCTAGAAATAGTACAGTATTAAATTATCTGTGGAAGTGCTTACTCATATACAGCTTTCAGTATATTCTCCTAAATAGTCTATAATTTCTTACGATTTATTAATAGATGAATCGACAGTCCACTTGAATGCACAGTCGTCTGGTCAAGTGCTGAATGTATTGACACAACACGGCTAAAGCATTTTGGCACGTATTCAAACATTTTTGGGTGCAATGTGCTGTAACCTTTCTGTATAGTCTATGGCGCTAGTGGTGTGATAGTACTATAGTTGTAAAAAACCCGTTAGCTACCGTTATTTAACTAAATTTTTGGTTAGCTACCCATAAAGTGCGGTAAATAACGGTTAGTTATCCGACTGCGACCTATAAAAATGGTACTGTGTTTTGTTTTTTTGTAAGTCGCTTAACGTAAACTAAACACAATTTAAGTATCTAAAATATTCATACTATAAACCTATACCTATAATAAATAACATAACATAAACGACTGATACCTA
>CAJQZN010039990.1:29746-64632 GCA_907164685.1 Colias eurytheme
TTACGTGAAAGAGTAACAAACATCCATACATCCATACATCCATACATTCATACATCCATACATCCATACAAACTTTCGCCTTTATAATAGTATTAAGATAAGATTAAGATTAAGATTAAGATAAGATTGAAATGTACTAGTATTGTGTCAACCAAGACATCAAGCCATTGTATAGAAGGAACTAGGTACATAGGAATAACCAGTGCTCCGTATATAAGAGACATAATCAGAAATGAACGACTAAACCAAGGCCAATTGCAGAATTGGCATTCTATCAATAATTTGTGGAAAGATTATAAATTTTTCATCACCTCAATATGGTGTCTCAATTCTATGCTGTTTGGTGTATAATATAGTGACCGATTTGGCATAATCACAATGTTAATAGATAATTATTAGTGTTGGCAAGTCTTTTGTAAACATGTGATTTCATAATAGCTTAATGGGTGGCTTGTTAGTTGTTATACATACTTATCTTGAACATATTTAATTAGTGATATAGTGAGATAAAATGATACAGTTGCATCTATAGTGTTTTGCAAAGTTATTGATATTCATATAATATGAGAAAAAAAATTCTTTGGATATATATTTTATTCTATGTTTCTGATTCAAAACTTCAATGCTAAAACTGCTGCAACTATCCTTGTCTGGGTGTAAAAACGTAGAGTAATATCTTTCAAGCGGGATTAAAATTAATATTGATAGTCTTTATGTACCAAATTTCATTCATAGATAGCTTATTTTATAGGTTTTATCTTCCTTATTTGATAAAAGTAAAACTAATATTTCCAAATCTCATTAGTTACAATACTTTTTAATAGCCTCCAAAAAAAATTAAGTTCACTATTGTTTGTATTCCCATTAGCCCATTCAAAAATGGAACAATATTCCCACCAAAATTATAAGCTAAAAATGACTCTAGAACGCGGAGCTGGCATTTTCGCGAACACACCGTTCGCGTTGTCCCAAAAACAAAAACGGTGTAATGTTAACAAAATGTCAAAGTGACGAGAGAATATTTAACAATGAGCTCGAAACCTCAATGTCAAACCGGCTTAATAGAGCCCGGTCATTGAACCCTGCTTTCGAAACGAGTCGCGATAAGCCTTTACTTGAGACATTGTGTTCTTTTCCATGTTGCATTCGTTTCAAGTACATATGTGTAGGTGTAAAGGAATCCACAACGCTGTAGGTCTAAACTTCCAGTACCTACATAAAGGGAGCTCTATATGGCTCTATGCTTTATCCCACTTCTCTAATCTCTATAGAAAAATAAAGTTTATTTTTCGGCATAAAAATGCACCCAGCATGGGTGCATTTGGGAAGCAGTCAGTTTCTTGATGCATTATCCCTGAATTGCCTACAGGCTACACGTTTAGCAGACTACGTAGGTATAATACTCGGCCATTCAAAAGCAGTTTAAATGGTATAAAATATCTTAAATTGAATTAGGTATCTGTTTATATCATAAGTTCATATCAATTATTGTATTATCCTCAGTTAAAGCTGTACTAACACAATATCTATACTTCAAAGCTTAAAAAGCTCGCGCTTTTCTAAAAATCATCATCCTTTTTTATGGCTCAATATAAAAAAGCAATATTGATGCAGTTTCAATGAGCTGTGAAAGTGAAATAAACCGACACACATATTTTCGAATCGAATTTTTTATCAACAACAACAGTTACGTTACGTACCAAGCAGTTACTCCTTCACAAACAAAAAAAAATTTCATCTCTATGTTATTATTGCCCACTTCAAACGTCATGCACAAATTGTAATGTTTATTTATTGTTTACTAGCGGTCCGCCCCGGCTTCGCCCGTGGTACATGTTTACGTTTTCTCTACATAAAAACCATCCTCGTACTTCAAGGAATATAATAAAAAAAGAATTATCGAAATCGGTTCAGCCGTTCTCGAGTTATGCGCTTACCAACACATTTTGCGATTCATTTTTATATATAAGATTATAATTTATATAGGTTATGACCGACCACAATTTGACCTTAAAGATGTGTCCGTCCTTCCGTTTCTTATTACCTTACTTAGTAATGTTTCAGCTTCGAATTATATTTAGTAATGTGCAGTATTAAGTAATATGAGTTATGACCAACAATTTCCGTGGTATGTTACAATAACGTTAGCATAATTAGACTTAAGGTAATTATATTAAATACTATGTAAACATTGAAATGTTTTATTTTCACACATAATAGTTTTTTACGTATTTAACTATATATTTTTTTGTAAAGATGTTGACTCTAAAATAAAGTAGGATAAGGTCACAAATGTGATATACAATGTCATCTGACTAAATTAATGATATGAATTGTAAAATATTTTACTGAAAATAAATAAATGCCTAATAACTCGGATGACAGAACTACAAAAAAGCTCGTCTAGTTAGTGAATGATTGTAAAATCAAATACTGTGCTGATAAGTAATACGTACAGACCTATTTCAAATTTAATTGAATTGTTTTAACCTTGATTTACTTGAGTACCTAATTACGTTTTTTTTTCAGGTGACTTTTCATTTCGCCATAAAGAAAGTTACAACTACAAAAGGATTTGTTACTGCAGTGTATATAGATTTACGGAATCTCAATAATAGTTAATGAAATGGGTAGGTAGATAATAAATTTATAAATTAATACGTGGTGCCACTTTACAGAGTTTACTGAAATGCAGACATACACAAGTGGTTCGTTCGGAAATAACTGTCTGGCCTTCTCACATTCCGATTGATACTGCAGTTTTTATATTGCGTTCAGAATCAAACGATTTTCATTATAACATTTTAATATCCGTTGCAAGATTTTATGAATAGCTATTTCAGATTTTGAAGTCATAAAAAGTTAAAAACGCAACTTGTTGTACTCAAAGAATTGATTGCATATTTCTTGTATTTTTGTAGACATTTTTGTATAAAGTTTACACTTAAGTATAAACCTTGAAAATACTTCCTGTATTGAACATATATTTTATTTTTAAATGAAATGTTTTTAGGATCAAAGGACAGGACATTAAATGTTTTTAGGATCAATGGACAGGACAAGATATTTGTTAAACTGTATAAATTATTAAAGGTATACATGTTGTCCAAACCACAGTTAATAAAATACTAGTCAGTTTTAAAGTAAAAAGTTAATTTGTAAGTACTTAATAACTTACTCGATCGATTCAGAAATACGCCATTCATTATGTGACATTGATTTTTTTTTTATTAAACTAGCCTATTTTTATTACTCTCTTAAATACTGTATAATTCATGTTCGACGTGAATCACGGTAAAAGTAAAATACTAAGTGAATACAGGAGTTCATATACCATAACATTCTGCAAGGATACCAACAAGTAAGGATGGTACTTATATTAACAAGCATGACCGAATTGGGTCACGCTTGCAACAGAGTTAATAATAATAGTACCTATTTGTGGAGCATTTTGGTTATAAATTTTCATACTGACTGCTGAAAATCAGCGATAAAATTAACTGCTATACTTACTGACATTCAGCAAATGCTGCAACACTTTTGATGATGCGTCAACTTTGCGAACTAAAAAGTTAAACTTTCTCTCGTACTTTCCTACAAGTATCTAACTTATAAGTTCATCTTTCTTATGTTAATGACCTTTGTGCAATTTCGAAATTCTAACTGCATAAAAAGTTTCATTACTATTTGTGGTTTAGGTTTTAAACTATTAATTTTTTTTCGCAAATAAATACTCTACATCTCACAATTAAGTAACTAAACCAATTTAAATGCACATTTAAACAAGCATTGCAGTGAGAAATGCGTATCTTCCAGAGTTCTGTAATAGCGGCAGTACACATGGGGCCAAGGCGTTGGGCCAACGTGTTGGGAAAAAATGAAGGATATCAAGATTCCTGTTCACACATTGGCGTACTGATCATTCTGCATTGGCGCTTCAAAGATGGACGTAGTCCGTAGAAGTTCTTGCAGCCGCGGCAATTTAATTATATACAGTGCGTTTAATTATTACGTACATGTGCATCAATAACAATGAGTGTACTCTGCCGTCTGCGATGATACCATTTTCCAATCTCTATTGTCCTTTTTTTATAACTGTATAAATAAAACATTATTATGTTTAGATTTTTTCAAATGTTTAAAATGTGTACATTTTACATATTTTAATTTAATTTTAACTACTTACCTATAAAACGAAACTTTAAAGATTAGATTTTAGATATTATTTTATTAAATGATAATATTATTTATGTAATAAAGCACAATTTGATCAAAATAATGCTCATTGTATATTGTTATTTAATTTTTAAGAACAAGTAACTTTTTAATACTATTTTACTCATTTTATAAATATATTCATTTTGTTATCGCATTGTATGAAAGTTAGATAAGAAAAACATCTAGAATAATATAATAAATAGAAAATAGAACATCTAATTTATTGAGTCATATGGTTTTATTTTTGTGTAGTTCATGCCGTGGATTCCAAATTATTCCTTCATGTCGATACAAATCTACGAATTGTAAAACCTCGGCGCCGCCATCGCTATCGGAACATGGTTAAACGTAAATTTCATTGACGCGCAATGATACTGTCTCCGCTGACGAGTAACAACAAACTGAACAAGACACCAACGTGTGAACGCTGTTTGTGGAGCGCGCCAAGATCCTTTGATGTGTGCACAAAAAACCGACAACATTCGGTTGGCCTGCCAATATTGGCGCCAACTAGGCTAATGAAGCCAACATACCGCCAAGTAGCTCTCTACACGTTGGCCCAACCCGTTGGCCCAACACGTTGGCCCAATGTGTACTGCCACCATAAGAATGATATTACCCATTGTATTTTGTATGTCGTGCAGATCGACATACAACAATAGCCATACATAGTATTATATTATCTGGCCATATATTATATGTACCTTCAGGCAAATGTCGGCCTTGAGGTATGAAAGCACGATAATGAATTCGTAGTTCAATTATTGTTATAGTGAATTAGAATGTTCAATACCAATCTTTGTTTAATATTCACTTTATCGAGTTTCATGACTAAACTCTACCTCTAGTCAGTTTAAAATAATGTTAGTGTTATAGGCAAGTAAGTATTTATCTTTTCAATTTGCTTTAAAATATTGAGGTCAATTATTAGTAGGTTCCTAATATAATTTTATTATTTATCTTTCGTATTTAATAAATTATTTATTGACATGTACAGTGTATAATATGTAGGTACCTTGCTATTTACTTTTTACATGTGTAAGCTTACTATTTACTAACTATGTTATTTAATGCACTTAAAAAGTAGCCTAACTAGAGCTATTTATAATATTATGATATTAACTAAAACATTATGTACATATTATATATCCAGTATATCTACTTCATAACTCTACCATTATCTCACGAACATTACGTAGAGTTAATTTAGTGATTATAGGTAGATAATTATACCTATACGGTGAATTTCCTAATTATGTCATTACACCTATGATAAATTAATTTTTACCTAACTCTTTTTTATAGAGAAAAACTAATTAACCAAAATATAACGAATGAAAAAAGAAATCTTTATACAAAATGTTATATAGCTACCCTATTTTTGTTTAATTTTTAAGATAAAAGATCGATGAGAAAGAAAAAAAAAATAAAAAATCAAGAGCAAGTAATTTTAACATTTAGGTAATCCATATTAGTTAACTATATTTAATACAATTATAAAAACAAAGTAAGTAGTTAAGGCTATATTAAAGTTTCATGTCAATCTCTCTAAGTATACTGAGAATATAAGGTATTCTATACGTCTAACGGTTAAAAGGTAACCGGGTAACACGCTGTCACACAAAACGGACATACATAGAAAGAGGTTTCACAAGCAACGGCCTCTCCCAAAACCCGAATGTAACAAACATCAGAAAAATTCAACTTTCGAACCATAAAAGTACACTCACCTTCTGCAACTTTATTGCATACACATTACACGGCGTCCACACAGTTTTAATGTTTTCTGAATCACAATATAAGGCAGCACATACACGATATAATAACGCACTGGCACAAAATTGTTTCGTAACACTGAACGCGACGCAAAACAAAAAAATAATATTGATGGAACGGTTGCGGATTCTCTTTTTGAATTTATTTTCGCGCTCTGCCGTCGCGTCGCGAGCGCTAAGCGTGACTGACGCTGCGCAGGCGGTCGTCAGCGAATCTAATTTTATCGCGCCAGTAATACGAGATAAAGCCGTTCTTTATTGAGGAACATTTATATTTTTTGTTTGTTTTATACGTGAAATCGACCGGATAGCCTTTTCGTCCAGTACTAAGCAAGCATGAAGTTATGGTTCCTCGTCCTAATATGGTCTCGATAGGATCAGCAGAGCACTTTTTATAACTGAAAGAATGGACGGTACGAAACTTTTAGTATTTAAACTTAAAGTATTATAAGACTGAATTAATGCGAATGTTTATATTTTACAAAATCCAAAAAGGAGTAACGCAAAATCTTGGGTTTCGTTTGTTAAGTATCTACTTAATAAATTATTTACCTTTGATCAAGTTATTTCAGAAATATGATTTGATTACCGAAATTTAAGAAACAAATAGGAGGTAAAGTAGCTCTACTTTACCTGCTGGTAGTATAGTAGAGTTAGTCGTTATCTCAGATCAATTAAAAAAGTTTTTCTTACCTTATCTCAGCTACCGCGATATAAATATTGTTTATGTTTATTTATAGAGCTTTAATTCTATTAAGAGTTATTATAAAAATATTATACATTCAGGAATCTAGGCTAGATAATATCCGAAGAAAGATAGTCCGCCGATGTCATAAAAGTGTTTTGTTTTACGTAGAAAATTAGTCGTTACAAGGTTAATAACAAACAACAATGTTTTAATAAATAAAGCCCTGTTCACAGAATGCGTGTTATTCACAAAATGTTTGGGATGGAATATTTATGCGTTGAATATTTGATATTTTCCGTAATAACAGTGCACAAAAATAAAACATTGACGCGTCTACAAGGTGAGCCCAGGCGCCAGGGACACACGGAGCTTTAGAATTATGAACATATAATATAATATTATAATTATTGTGTTTGTTGGCTATTTGTAAAATTTTTGTGTATGAGCTCTATAAAAAATTGCAAACATTCTTTTATTACGAGTAATGATGTGTCCGTAATATCACGTAATAAAATGATTCAAAAGAGTTTGGAAATCTACATCATGAGTAATTGTGTGTTTGGGGATTGAAGCCATTTTAACTAGTATTACACTGGTGTTTAAATCAAATTTCTTAAAATCACCATTAATTTTATGTTCAAATAAAATATTTAAAGATGTGATCGACATAGGTTATACATATTGTAATTAAAAAAAATTAAACCAGGTAGGTGCTACAGAATTTCTTGTCAGCTCTTCTTTCTGAACAACTGGAAGGTAAAGTACACTGTACAATAAGTACATATTTGATGAAAGAAGATTTTTTTAATAACGATTTCAAATTCTATAAATATTTATGGACATTTCTGAATGTCATAGGCAAATTGGAAGTTAGTAGGTATGACTGGGTTTGACCGACTCATTGGAAAATAGCTTTTGAAATCATAAATCACAGATATTTAAAAGCCTTATAAAATATTACAATTAACATACCTAACAACATATACAAGAAACAAACATATTTGTACATAATTATATAAATAGGTGACACATTATCATAGGAAAAACAATTACAAATGACCATAATTTATTGATCGGTAATTTAACAAATAGCTCGTTAATATAAAATTTCCTAATTATATTGACGTTTGACGACGGTAATAACCGTGTGCTTATATGTATTAGTCAGACAGCCTTTTATGCTTCTAAGTGATACGTCTGCCGATGCGAGGCGAATTCGTTATGACGGTAACCATATTTTAGTATTTATCTACTTGATGAATATACGCTACTTTAAAGTTATGTTTATTCTTTTTGCTTCAAGTGGTTTAATTTTATATGGTACGTATCGCTCACTTTGTTTAAGTGTTTTTAAAGTTATACCATAAACTAGCAATCCTCCCGGGTTCGCGTTCCGGGTACCTATAACCTATATGCACGGATCACGAACGATCCAACGAAGAAATAATTTTTGAAATCGTCTTGTAGTTCCTGAGATTAGCGCGTTCAAACAAACGTTTCAGTTATTAGTATAGATTATATTATCATTATAACACCAAAAGGCTTCCTTGATCTAAATTATGTATTAGCAAACTTGTTGTAATACCTAATATTGACGGGAATAAAACCTGTTAAATCATTAGAATCTCACAATTATAGAAAACTACATCAAAATTCGAATAGCACGTAGATAGGTACTATGTAGCTTTCATCAGAGGCACAAGGGCAGAATTCAAAGTATACTTCTTGGCAACGTGGTTTATCTTAAATCAAATCACTGTGTGGGCTTACAAATGGTACCAATTTTTTCCGTTGAGTTTAAAGAATTACGAGGTCTTCCTCAGATCTTTTTAGTGTAGAGAAGACGTTAGAAACATCATAAAATATCATTATTTCAAAATATATTAAGTACATGAAATAAATATATGCATCAACGTACGTAAATGCAACAGAAAAGGTCACTTGAAATCAATTACTTACATATTTTATCAAGCTTTTTAAGATATCCTGATTTTAATCTTATTATGTAAATAAAATTAATAGTTAAGTATTACATATTGACATTTATTTATTACGGAAAATATGATATGGAATATATTTAAAACGTTATATTGTGGTTATATTCCATATAAGGTTTTTGAACGAAAAGCTCAAATAAAATAAGCCGGTTGCTAGGCGACCGTATGTAAACAAATATCGTTGCATGAATGCGTTTGCTTTGTTCGCAATAATTGTTTTTTCAAGTGGTGAAATTTCATTTCCTATTACAGATATAGTTTTATTGAACTCGGTCGGCATTTTAAACGGCGCCAGTTCTTTTGTTTTTAAATAAACTAAAAGGAATAAAATTTATTCAGACCCTTAATGTCAATATGGATCTGAACATAATGGACAAATTGCGGCTATTGAAAATAGACACGGAATTGCGACCGCAAATTAAAATGAAGCCAATGAGCCGGTATTACTTCGTTACGTCCACGAATCCGGGTGAACAGTTCTTTGTCTTTGCGTCGACAGCTGCTTGGCTTATACGAAAGACGGGAAAAACTTTTGAGCAACCAAATGAAGAAGACGACCCTAATGCTATCATTGCTGTGATTGTAGAAACCTTAAGAGAAAAAGAGATAGCTGTAGATTTCTCCTCTCATAAGCTGAAACAAGGTTATGGCGATCAAGTCAGCTATATTCTTAATGTCTTAGCTGACGAGGCGTTGAAGGCAGAAAATTTCGAATGGCAAAAGCCTATTGTAGACATTCCTGATACAGAAGAATCGGTTGATGACGTTGACCAAGTTGAGGATGAAACAGAGATAACGCTTGACAAAGTCGAAGAAGAAATGGCCATTTATTCTGAAGAATCAGATGCTGAACAATTCGGTGATGTGGAAGAGAAGGAATCTGAAACATTAGGAAATAAAATTTATGATGAAGAAGCTTGGAAACTAGAGTTGGAAAGGGTAGCACCGGCCCTAAGGTTGAAAATTTCAGCGGATGGGAGAGACTGGCGTACGAGACACGCACAAATGAAGGTTTATAAAGATGAATTATGTGAGCGGTTTAAAACAACTGGTACACAACTAAACAAAGTTTACA
Organism: Colias eurytheme; assembly: GCA_907164685.1. Lineage (NCBI taxonomy): Eukaryota > Metazoa > Arthropoda > Insecta > Lepidoptera > Pieridae > Colias > Colias eurytheme. The sequence continues at coordinate 39,500 of CAJQZN010039990.1, forward strand.
ATAACATTAATTCTGGCATGGAAAAAATAGCAGCCAGAGAGAATATCCTTAACGAACGATTCCAACCGCTAGTACGTAAGTACGGTATGCTGTTGGATGAATTGAATAAAGTAACCAATGAATATAAAGAAGTAAGTGTAGGAGTGACAGAGAGGCAAGAAATGCTTAACGAGATTACAGCTAAAATAGAGAATATAAAACAGAGAACGGAATCACGAGGATCCTCAATGAACGACAACGCTCCATTGGTAACTGCTAAGAAAGCTTTGGAAACATTGAACAAGGATATCCAGGAATTAGACTTTCAAATAATCGTGCTTCTGTGGATGCTGATTTCAAAAGAGAATCCCAAAAGCAATAACTTCTTAATGAATTCCGAATCGAAGATGATAACGAAAGCAGGTTATTAGGAGCAATTAAATTCTATAAGTAACAGTAATTGTTTCTATCTGAACCCTATTGTTCATTCTGTTTGGTTTCATCTAGGTTCCAGATTATCATATTTAAATCGTCAGTAACCTGTGCTATGCACAGCATGAGATGATCGATATTTCACAAATTTTTTAAGAATAATATTAATTATTCTTCTGTAATCTGAATATTTTAATTTTTTTATTAACTGACGCGATCATAAATTAACAAATAATATGTACAATATTATTATTATATGCGCAACGGTTGCGTTGTTACAAATAGATATGATTTAAGGAAATACAATACACCGATTAAAATAACCTTGATTCTTTCCGTATGCCTATTTTATAAAATCCAACCCTCCTGTCTTTGCTTGCTTTACTCTGATGAAATGTGAAATAATAAAAGTTTACTTGAGTGGTATTTTTTTTGATATCTGTTTAGGCATATTATTAACTTTTACACAAACTTACATTAGTAGAAGAGAACAGGATAAATAAAATTATTATATTTTGCAATAATTTATTCATAATTCTCAAATAATACGCAATACAACATGGATACATGTTTAAAATAAATCTTAACACAACAAGGTACGAGTGACAAGCTTTGGTTAAATGCAAGCAAAACGGCATATAAAAATATAATCAAATAATATATAATAATATTAATATATAATGTATTATATAATAATATAATGTATTATGCTAAAATAGGCGATTAAAATTTGGTGTGAAAGGAACGACGAGACTTAATACTAATTTAAAAATCACTTAAATATAAGCTTTTTACACTTTCTGTGCGATACATTATGTAATTTAAAAAATACGTGTAAAAGTATGAGCATGCAAAAATAAATCTATGACCCTTGTGGGCTATTTTGATGATAATGTTATTATGTAATGTTAAAAGCTCAAATTTATTAATACATGACGTGTCATATTTGGGTATTTCTATCCTAAACCTACATTACCTCTATGGTCAATAGTTTTTGCGAAAATAATGTCGCGACTAGACAAATGTGCAAAAAATTAAATTGTAATTTATATGCACATTCGCATTTATTGGTAAAAGAAAACATTGTGATATTTTTGTCTGATTTTTACATGTTTTATGGATATAAAATAATATAATGTCACGCACATATTCCCAGACGGGGGTGAGATTTCCTGTTTTGCAAGTAATTTAATAAAAAAAGGTAATCTATCAACATATTGAAATTAGAAGAAATCACTTATTAGTAATTTCTTCTATTCAATGGACATGCATTACAGTTAATCCAAATACAATTTCAAATAAACCACAACCTCCGTTTTATAGTTCTTACAGCTTCTTGATAAAAGAATTATAGTAGAGCCATTTTAATAGGCAACATTTGACAGTTCAACAAAATTCAACAACGTAACCTAGTAACGACGACATAGAATAATATGATATTTCGTTTTGTTAGAACTGCACATTTGCTTAACTTTTTTCAATTACGATAACATATTTATAATAATAATGACCGATACAAGTAATTTTAGGATTTGATTTTACTGATAAACCATTCTAAACATAATAAACAATTTCTGATTTAAAGAACTGACGTTGCTACAATTTTGTGTCAATAAACCTTTTTTCTTTTTAAATACCAGAGACGTTACTCTAAAAATCGAAATCTGACATCTAGAATCGAATGCATTGATTACTTGGGAATAAAAATCATCATAAATTATTGACATGTGTTTCAAGTTCGATTGACAAATGTTTCAAGTCCGTATCGATTAATTCACTTTAATCGATGTTTTTAAGCAGGTTACCACCCTATGAAGATAAAATTGATAGACGTCAAATGTTGCCTATTAAATTGGCTCGACAATAAAAATTCTTCTTGGAGTGTACACAGATAACATATATTCATACTAATTATAAAATTATAATATGACAATATTCTTTGACTGATTATTACAATAGGTATATATAATCGATTTTAGTTTGTTATCGACAAAAACAACACAAAAAATGCAACGCATAATCAAATTTATAAAATAGCGTCTATAAAATCAATATAAAATAATAAATAAATAGTATTACACATCTTGGTGTTGTTATATTAAATTCCCTGTACAATATTAATGTTAACATTTGCACAAATAATTTCAATTTTCGTAGTATTTTTACAGGTTACAAATTGTAGACCCGTTATCCAATCATAATAATTGATTAAATGCATAATAATGTTACTTATTGAAAAAAAATGCGAGTATATTTTCACTCTATTGACCTCTCTATGTATATCAAACATAATGTGTAACATACTTAAACTTTTACTGGCAATTTTCGTCTACATTTAGTTAAAAAAATATAAAAGTAATAATTTTCAGTTAGTTTATATGGGACTAAATAAAACTTAACCTTTAACAATTAAAACAATAATTTATCTGTACTTCGATTGTCTTATTGAATATTTGCATACATGATTCAACATAAACATTAACATTTCCAATAAAGGACCAACAACTTAGGCGTATTTTATTTTTTGTTTATAATTAACGTTCATCTTTACTAATATTATAAAGCTGAAGTGTTTGTTTGATTGTTTGTTTGTTTGTTTGAACGCGCTAATCTCGGGAACTACTGGTCCGATTTGAAAAATTCTTTCCGTGTTAGATAGCCCATTTATCGAGGAAGGCTATAGGCTATATATATCATCACGCTAAGACCACCCGGAGCTGAGCAATGCGGGTGAAACCGCGGGGAACAGCTAGTAAATTAATACAATTTTAAATACTTTAATCTTTCTGATGTAATAATAGACTCTTAGCCTCAGCCATGTAGGGCGAATCTTTCGGAGTTTCCAGTGACACGTTGTACTTTTTCTTAAGATCTTCCATGAATTCTTGCTTTAGGAGCGCTAAGCATCTGCAAATAAAATATATAACTATAAAAATTTACAAATATCAAATAAAAAATATCTATAATTCCGTGAGAAAATTGAAAAAAATCAGATGATTTTTTCATGAAGTTTTACATGGAAAAATATTTATTGTAAATTTACTGAATTTCACCATACTGGTTACACAACACTAAACTGAAATGAACACTAACTCACTCATACGCCCAATAAAAATGACGCATCAGGCAATACTGCGAATTTGTAGCCTTGCGCATTTCACTCATTATTGTAACAACAACATATCAATACAACTTTGTTGTTAAATATTTTACCACGAATACTATGTTAACGCACTACAGAACTAAATCACTACGCAAGTAACTCACTGCACGACAAAATCATCACAAAACCAACTCACCACACAGCCAACTCACAACACAACCAACTCACTCCAAACCAACTCACAACATAACTACGAACTTACATGCGATAGTGTGGATCAGCTCTAAACGCAGTTATATCCGGCGACGGTGCGTGTGGAGTGTGAACAACAAACGCATCTGGCAACACTGCCAATTTGTATCCTTGCGCTTTTAGTTCCACGCTGTGGGATACCTGATAAAAAAATTATTAAAATAACGTTAAAATTTTTCCAATTAAACGTAAATATTATATCGGAAAAGAACTCTCTACTATATAGTAAAAATTAAACGCCAAATGTGTTGCTAAGTTTAAAACTCGAGAAGGGCTCGGCTATATATATATAGGCTATTGTATAATTTATATTTCGGTCATAATATCTACTCCATAAAATAACATATAACAATAATAAAGTATCACCTTATTCCAACCGAATCCGGAAAACCGTGTGTCGTATTTGGGTACAGAGCGATGTACTACTAAATATGGTTCGTAATCTGATTGCCATTCTACCTGAAATCATAACAACTTACATTTCGTTACATGCTTAAATGTGACAAAGATTGTTTCACAATTAAATTTTACAGGAAACCATATGTAAGTGATAAATATAATTACCAAAAAATAAAATATCATTGCTGATGCTATTTATATCATAAGAACATTAAAAAGTATATTATTAATTGTTTAATGTAACTAATCTTAAACTAATAACCTATAAATAATATTACTTACATTAAAGCTGTATACATATCACTCTTATAGAGAGAAAAATAAAACATAAGGGTTATAGTGGCAAAAAAGGTCACATTAACACACATTATTACCTCATAAGGCGCAGTCGCATTAGCCCATCTCGTATAATTAGTGGCCCTGTGCCCCCGGGGCCACTCACGTGCTCTAAAGGGCCCCACGTCCCCCCCCGAGGCCCCGTGACGTGCTAACCGTTGTAGTAATGCCGCTTTATACCGGGGCACGGAAGCACGGTAACGCTGCGTTTCAAACGCCGGTACTACTAGACACTGTTGAATAATAAGAATATAATAGATATAAATATATTGTAGCCATCGTTATATAGATTATTATGAGTTACAGCAATTTTTGTTAGATATCATTAAATATGCTAAACATGAAGGAGGGGGGAGATAAAGGAATATAGAAATAAAATGAAGGGGAAAGAGAATTTATGTGTAATATAATAAATGTTATAGAATTGACCCCGGGGCCATTCGCGTGCTCGAAAGGGCCCCACGTCCCCCCCTGGGGCCCCGTGACGTGCTAACCGCTGTAGTAATGCCGCTTTGTACCGGGGCAAGGAAGCACGGTACCGCTGCGTTTCAAACGCCGGTACTACTAGACACTGTTGAATTTAATAGATTGTCAAAAATGTAGGGGGACTTACAATTATATATGTTAGATATGTCACTAAATAGTAAATACTATAGCAAACATGAAAGAGGGGAAGCTACATACATATACATAATAAGGGCATAACATGAATGTTTTGCTTTCATGTTATGCGTGAGAATTTGTGGGCCCCGGGGCCCATCGCATGCTATAAAAGGGCCCCACGTACGCCGGTACTACTAAACACTGATGAATTTAAGATAATGAAAAACTTTGTTTTGCGTCTCTCAAAGGCCGGCAAAACAATCGCAAAGTTACTTAACGTTGCAATTGTTCATGGGCGGCGGTGATCATTTTCATCAGTACACCGCCCGCTCCTTTGTCGGTTGTTGTATAAAAAAAAAATGAATAGCAAATGAAATTGACATAATTTACATAATGAGTTAATCACTAAATATAATATTAGACATACAGGTTGAGCTATTATACAGGTGTAACATGAAGAGGGGAAAGAACTAGAGTTGGACGCGCGGAAACGTTGCATTTGAACGTCGATTACCACCAATAGGCACTAAATAATTGTATTATATTTTTTCACTATTCTAATAAATTAGAACATAAAATAAATATATGGACACTTTTAAAATAGCGCTAGCTTTTCATAATTTCATTACTTAACAGGCATCATGACGAAATTAATCTGTATATTGTTAAATAAGTAAGAACATAGAAATTACCTTTTTCTGCGGATACGGGTTGATCAATTTAATAGCTGCCCTCAAATGCCCATATAAACCCGCCATGGGCACAAAGTCTGCGTCCATTAGGAACACATAGGGCGTATTCACATTCTCTAAAGCCACGTTACGGAGGTAGTTCACTGGGTAATGTACCTGTAAAGATAAATAAATTCTTTAGAACATAAATATTTTGTTTGCAGTTCAGACTTCAGGGACCAATCCAATCAAAAAGAAAGTATTCAATTCGATTCGAGACGTTAAATCTAAGGTAAGACATTATTATAATATTTAAACGTAATAGAATTTAATATTTTTTGAATCCGTTAAGTCTTTAATTTTTTAGTTCCTTTTTTTTCAAAATAATTATAATATTTATTAGTTTATCTCAAACACATTCGCGAAATGAGGGTAGTATATTACTTATGGCTGGTTCACACTTTGATTAGTGCGAGTGCAGGTGATGAGTAGTACTACGTGTGGACAGCGACTGTTTAGTGCGAGTGTTTAGTAGGCTGTGTAGTAAAGTGAATAGAAGCGTGTTCTATTTTTTTGCGAGTGGACTGCGAGTAGCCACGTCCCGCGCGCCCTCCCTTCCCCCTCACTCGCAGTGTGCCTGCCTAAACACGTCTGGACAGGAGTGTTTAGTGTTTAGTGTTTAGCGTAGTGTGTAGCGTCGCGAATTTCACCATTGTCCTGCACTCGCACTAATCACCTGCACTCGCAGTTGAATTGGACACTACTCGCACTACACACCTGCACTCGCACTAATCACCTGCACTCGCACTAATCAAAGTGTGAACCAGCCATTACTCTGTGGACTGCGACATATGCGTAGTATGCGAACTAAATTATAAAAGTTAACGCGGGTAGATCGACATTTTTTATCGATCAATCATAGTTCAGGTGTTCAAGCATTTTTTTAACATAATTCGATAAAAATTATCGTCTATCTTAAAAACAGATAGTTTCTTTGTTTTTGCTCAAGTGTAAAAGCAATTAAGTGTGTTGTATAAAGTATTAGTGTTCTACGATGTTTCTTCATACGTGTTGTGACGTAAAATACTGAAAGTGTGTTCCTGCTATTTTTGGTAAAAGGTACTGTATCTGAAATAGACTGTTTAATATATCAACCGAATTCAAATTATCTTATCTATACTGATATTATAAAGCTGAAGAGTTTGTTTGTATGTTGTTTGAACGCGCTAATCTCAGGAACTACTGGTCCGATTTGAAAAATTCTTTCGGTATTAGATAGCCTATTTATCGAGGAAGGCTATATATAGGCTATATATCATCACGCTAAGACCAACAGGAACGGAGAAACCGCGGGGCGCAGATAGTTTACAATATAGTTAAAAATCGCAAAACAACCAACGAACCAACCGTATTTTGAGTTAAATGAACAAAAAATCTTTATTATATTAATATTTTTGTAATTTTCTTACCGAATCGTGTTTAAAAACAAGATGGTATCCGATATTCCGTCGAAAGCTGAGCGTGTCGGACCAGTCTCGTATGAAGCTCTCAAATTTTGTCACTTCGCAGTCCGATAGATATATCGCAGCACTTAGGGGACCTAATTAAACATGTATCAAATATTTGTAATAAATGCTAGTAAAATAAAATGTAGGTATAATTTTTATGAATTTTTCAATAGACTTCAAAAAATTTCACTGCACCCTGTTAGTGGCTTGTATATTTTTTTACATTCATATTATTCTCAAATCAACAATAGCTTCGCAATGGGTTCTTTTTAATAATATATTCTACTATAAAAAGCTATTGGAATGTGCCTTTTTTATTATTTTTATTTTATTTGCACCATGTTTTAACACAGGGAAGTTAATCAAAACCAGTCCAGTAGCTTAAACGATTTATATTATAATATTGTATTTTTTTATTCAAGTTACATATTCTACAAGTAAATTTTTTTTAACAAAGTATAAAAATTCAAAAAAAATTCAAATTAATTTATTTGCCAAAAAACATGGTATACAGAGATGTTAACAATTGAGTTCCAGCATGTTCAGCCGTTATTAACAGCATGCAAATTATGTCACTTAATTATAAATCAAAATTTCATTTATAGAAGCAAATTATAATTCAAAACCTCAAATAAAAAACCTACCATCCCAATACTTCACAAGCCGCTCCAAAAACTGCAGTCTATCCATAGACAATTGTAACACTAGAGTGACGTCAAAACCGTCGATACTAGAATAACTATAGTCCATGTAGTATAAGTGTGTACGTAGCTTTACGCGTTGTGCTGCGCGGAAACTTAGGCAGAGGTCGGAGTGGTTCATCTAAAAAAAATATTGAGTAAGAAGGGAATATTTTTATGGTAAATTTAAATTTTAATGTGGTGGCATTTTATTGCAATTTGAAGTTACAGCATGAAAAAGATAATATTACTATATATATAATGTTTTTGCATGCTAGTTTATTTATTTATTCATAGACAACATTATTGTATTTGCAGTTAATTTAAGTAGAAATAAAATGTGAATATAAGAATAGATATTATAAGCCATGTCAAGAATTAAGAATGAATCATGTAATATAAAATACCAATCAATATTAAATCAATGCAATAGTATAGATTATAATGATTAAATTGTACCTTATAAGTAACAACTTCATTTTGAGAACATCTATGTAGCTTTTCCCGTAAAAGATTTCCATCGAAATTGACATAGGAAAGATGGATATTTTTAAAATACTCGGCATCCCTGATCCTCACACTGTACTTACTGGGCGAGTTCCAATGAATTATCTGTAAGTTTCACAAAACAATATTGTTAAAAACCATGTGATTGATGAAAAGTTCAACAGTAGATTTTAACTAACTATTTAACATAAGTATCAATTTTTGTAATTAAACTGTTTCCAATCCGAAAATTGTATCTTCAAATCATAAAATATGCTCTCTCTTTGTTGTGTACAAATATTGCTCATAGAAGTATTTCATCGACCACAAAAACTATAAAATAATTTTTACTTGCTACATAATTTTATTTCTATGAAACTAAATCATACTTCCTTCATGCATTCAAAAGACCAAGAAAATGTTAAAAACCCCATGTTTACTAGTTTATTTACCTTGACATTATTAACATCTTCACCGTAACAATTCTTAGCCAGCGTCTTCATGGACATTTGCACATTGTACTGACAACTTATATTGAACACAAAACCCGGATTCTTCTTTATAATCGCGTTAATCACATCCTGGTCGGCTAGCGTTGTTTGTTTCAACTGTTCCAGGTTCTCATTAACTGTTTCGTGCCACACTAGCGTCCAGTCTGTTACTGTCCTTAGCTTGTGCAAGTCTAATAGCATTACGCCGGTGTTGTAGCCGCGGCCTAATGCTGGCCAGCGCTTCGTTTTATCAAAGTACCAGTTGCTTTCGTTTTCCACTAGACCTATGAACTGAAAGTGGTTAAATTAGTGGAGTTTGTATTTGTATTGGTTTTGTATTAATTATTGCATTATGATCTGACAACTGGCAAAAGGTTATTTAATGATTTATTATATTATTATTATTTGTATATTACTTCATTACATATATTACAAACATTTTTGTTTATTTATTAAAGTATTCAAATATTAATTCAAAGATTTTATTTATTGAATTAAGAATTTAAAACTAGCATTTTTGTTTCAAACAATTTACCTGATCATCCGTCATATTCCTAAACATGCTCCACAGTTCAGCCACATCACACAGGAATGTTAGGTCCGAATCCAGTACTATAACTTGTCTTAAACTATCTGGCAGTATACTGGGAAACAAAAGTTTGACTAGCGCATATATCCCTGAATAGTGACTGTTGGGTATCCAACGAACTTCCACTAGACGTTTTTGGGCATTGTACTGGGTGTATTTTACTGTGAAAAATAAAGATACTCAGTGTAATACAATTAGTTATTTTTATTTAATTTTAACTTAATTAATCAGCATAATGTATTTGCAAAGCTTCTCTTTAGGTCCTAATGGTTGATTGATAAATTTTGTAGCAAAGAAGATGATAAATGAACACTCTACAACCTATTTCTACTGAATTAAAATATAAATTAACCATTGAGTTACTATGTACTACGTACTAGAGAGGGCATCACTACTACACTCTTTCTAACACGAGTTAGAGTCAATCGTCTCAAACCACTATTTATTTGTTACATTGATTGGTTTTAATTGATAAGTTTATTCATATTTTTTAAATAAGATCAACAATATTTATTATATTACATTGATTGGTTTTAATTTATAAGTAATAAGAGGCAGAATATCTACAAAGTGTATGACTCACTCCCCCCCCCTCGCCGCTGCGCTTGTCGCACAGATTTTGTTTGTGGTGTCCTCTCTATAATAATACCTCAATGAAATTAACAGATATATTATTTAACTGTCATTATAAGAAATTTGTTTAAATACTACCTGTCTATTAAACCTCGCCTTTCACTGTTATAATGTCCAATTATCCATAACAAGATTGGTCATACATTACCCCTCTACACATTCTTTACAATAATCTATCTGTTTAAAAGTCCAACTATCTATAGTAAGGTTGAACATAACTCTTTTAGTCTAGTTGCAATAACTATAATCCACAGCATAAAAACATACATACCATCAGGTATATCCCATGTATCAAACAGAGTACCAATAGTGTGTTCGGACATGCCATCCACTATAATATGAAAGTGTATCGGGTTCTGCCGATGATGCAGCAAAGACTTCAACATGGGAGTGATATTTCTTGTACACTTGCCCATGCAAACGAGTGCTACATGCACTGTTTCACAAATTGTTCCAGCTACATCTGGAATCTGCAAGTGAGATATAACTCCTGTAATCTGTATAGTATTTGGTTTCATTTTGTATTGTATTGTATTCAGTGGTTAATATTGTTATGGTTTTAGCTCGTAAAACCATTTCATGTACCCTTGATAAACAGTCAAACACTTTTTTAAATGGCACTTATTCATGACCTATCTATAGGCTAATAGAACACTTATGCAATTCATTGGCAATTTAATTTTTAGAATTTTCGCAAAACAGACAACTTTTTCATACATTTTTTTTTGTAAGAACAGGTTATTCAGGGACAGAAAAAAACACATTGTTCAACACACAGTACCGGGCTTACAGCATAATTTTAAGGGTTATGAACCACTGTGTTAAACTGAAATATTATTATTCAAGGTAAAAATTTAGAACGTGGACCGTCAATGGGGGGGCGGGGACGGGGAGGGGAGGGGAGGGGGAGGGGAGGGGAGGGGGGGTCAGGGGGAACTCCTAGGTACCACCCCCCACCGGCGCAGACCAGTAGTTCCTGAGATATTCAAGGTCAAAGTTTGAAGTTATAATTGGGCCTAAAGTTACAAATAATGGATGGTAGGATAAACCTTTCCCTTCCCTCCACTCCCAAACTCCCTCCAGTTTCACTATATTGCTTCTGCTTCTGCTCCAGCGCTGCGGGAAGTGCAGCCCTATCACCCTTGCGTAGCTAAGTACAGGCACCTAACTCGCCTACGCAGCTTCGGCTGTTTGGTCGCCTTCGGCGACCAGCCTCAGCCGCTTCGGCTCGTACGGTGCCTGCACTTAGCTACAGCGGGCGAGGGCTACTCTCCCTCCGCGCTTCCGATTTTTTAAATACACTCTAGGGGTAACAGCGGAAGGACCACGTGGAGTCGGGGTTGACAGATTTGGTTATGTGACTGTTCATCTTTTGTGTAATGGATTTATGTGTGTTACATTACCCATAATTGTATTATTATTATAAGAATTACTAACTTAAATTGAATTATAATTAAATGTAATTGAAATGAATTATTAATTAAAAGCCGAGCAGCTACATTGCTGGTGTGGCTATATGTAAACTAGTGTTTTGTGTAATGTCTTTATCTTTACTAAAATACTTAATTTAACTTTGTGCGTTGTTACTATTATCCAATATATTTATATTTTAGAGGAAATATAATAAAACACAAATATTTTAATGAATTTTAAATTTTAACAACCAATTTAACATATTTTAACTTCTTTTATATACTTACAATAATACTAAAATAACTATCAATTTATGTATTTTATAAAGTATTATTGTGAGAAAAATATCACTAAAGCTGTATGAGTGAATCCTTTGCTAGTGACAAGCATCTGTCAACGTCAAAATTACGAAAAGTAGTACAAAATTAAACAAATTTGTTTATTTTATTATAAAAAAAATACGCGGCTTCACAAGTTGAAACTTCGTAAAATTACTTCTCAGAGTCTTATCTTATCGCTATAAAATCGCCGATATCCAACTCGACGGTCCATATTCTAAATTTTATCCTTATTCAATTATTTATTACATACCTCAGGTACAGTGTATGTTATTTCGGTGTCCACAGATATTTGTCGCATAACATTTTGAGAGATCTGAAGCTGCTTTTTAAACACGATATTTTGTGTTTCCAATATATTTATCCTTGATATCAACCACCAGTAATATATAACAGAAACAGCTATCCATAAACCAAGAGGCACTCCTAGCCAGGGTCGAAGAAATAAACAGGAGAAAACATTTTTGGACGAAAAATTCATTTTCGATTTAACATTGTGTAAAATCACTGGAATCTATTGAATCTAGATGATTTGTAAATAGGTTAATTTACATTTTTATAACTGAAAAGGGTAGAAAACATTTATATGAAGTTCATTTTATATAGCAAAGTAATTTTCATAATTAAACAGAACATCAATACAAACCATATGTTTAATGTTATGGTTCACTCAGATAATTCACCAACGTGATTTATTCAAATATTTTTACTACTATTACTGGACATTTGAAAACGATAATAATTTTATTAACAACAGAGGTACAATTATTGTAATTTTATAAACCTAAAATTGTGTACTGTTTTCAAACAATAAATTACTGCGGAACGTCAGTGTCAGCCGTCCGGACGGGACGGGAGTCGGGACGGGTTGTCGAAATTGACATTATTTGACATTATAACTATGTCCAATGTGTGTTGCCATTGTACGAAAATATAATCTTCCAGAATTCATATTATTTTCCAAAAAAACTACCTATAAGACTATTATTCTACTTTCTACTTTTTATTTTTATTTTTATTTTATTCTCAGTCTACTATTAGACCCACTAGACCATTGTTTATATTCCGTAATAATGTGAGAGTCTAGCACGCTTCAGCATGAACCACACCCGCATACAAAATCACCATACGAATTGCGAAAACTACTGTGTTTAGTATAGAGACTAGAGAGTGGTTGCGATCATAATATGAATTTGCTAATCAGTGCCATTCACGGCGTAATTTGCTGGAAATAAGAGGTCATATTAATACGGCCCCTGCAAACGATCTTACGCCTCTGAAGGTGTTCACTGGTGGTAGTAGCCCTTACTGTGTCAGGCATCCCAACTCCTTTGCCGAGGATAACATATACATAAATAAATAATCCATAGGATGTAATATGCATAATTTATGTAGTCATATTATATTTGATGATATTTTTATGTTTACAGAGAATATTATATATTTCAGATAAAATAAAACACGATAATAGATATTAAAAATTTATTATGATCAAAGAAAAAAATATAAAATAATTAATTACATAACATTTAAAACCTTAGTAGTAACACGTAAAGAACAATACCTATATGTAATATTAACGTTATAATCTTTATATAAATATTATTATTTACTTATTAACTATCTTTAACATAATATTATATCTGATAAAAAAAATCCAATTTTTAACTCTTATATTATGAGCAAGTTATCATATAGTATAATATTGGTGCACCTGGTCATAATAATATAGAAAAACAATAATTATACGTTTCAAAAAATATTAGGTAGGTACATATATAATATATAATTACATACCTATTACTTTGCTAACTACTAGTAGGCATATTATCATGCAAATAAGACTCATGCAGTAGGTAATTTTTAATCTAAAAATATTTTTATCTGAATATTTTGTCATGACTTAAAAATAAACAATTTTAAATAAACTAAATTCTAATCGAGGTGGGTTGTTAATGTAAATAGTCTTAAATTTTCGCAGGAAATTCGGCAAACTAATTATTAATATCTATTATTTTTAATTTTATACCTTTTTGAGACTATTCAAATATTGAACATGGAAATATACACAAACATTATTTTTGCACAATGAAACTGTGGTAAAACTTTAACAGTACAATATGTTGTTGTGATTTAACTTTTTTTCATAATACATAAAATAAATCTTGAACATAATTCATAAATTTAAAGCTACATAACTAATAAGCTATTTTAGTTTATTTCAGTTTCACCGCTCCATTGGCTTGCTGGTGGTTGTTGATTCTGATTATACGGCATTGGTTGTTGTTGATTCTGATTATACGGTACTGGTTGTTGTTGATTCTGATTATACGGTGCCTGCGTGTCTATATTCTCACTATACGCTTGGGGTTGCCCGTATGTAAATCCTTGGTTGTCGTTATCCAAGTCTACTACTTTCACGGGCTCTGTTGGCTCCGGGCTATCTTCTGTTGTGTCCTTTTTGTATGGAATGGATTCATCATCTGAATTTATCTTGACCGAGTCATCTGGGTCGATTGCACGCGTTCTGAAATTATAAAAATATAATATAATATATGGTCATTATAAATGCAACAGTCCTTCGGTTGGTCAGTTCCGTTTTCACAGCTAAACCACTGTAAGAATTAAAATAATATGTTGTTTAATTTATTAAATTATTAATTGTCGCCTTGCGCTGGTGTTTGTGAAGAAAAAGAGAATAGGATAAATAATAAATTATTATATTGCAGTCACGATTCAATGTGCAAAGCGAGTGGAATGCTACCTATTATAAACGTTGATAGATCATATTATAACCTAGTTAATAACTACCTATATAATTAGTAATCTGTCACTCTGTGCTAATTATCCCTTGAATCATAAATACCAGGGAATTCTATACATTATATTCAATCTTAAACTTACTTTATATTCAAATATTCGTTCTCCTCCTTTTCCTCTTCCTTCCTTCGCTTGAAGATCCTCCATCCAATGCAAATCAGCACAATGACAATTGGGACCATAACAGCACTTATTATGCCCCACGTTGCGCCCAAAGTTCTTGCAGAATATTCTTGGTTACCTATAGAAGAAGTTTATGTTAATACATAGATAGAAAAATGTGCGGAATGAAATTGGATTTTTTACGAGGTGTGTACGAGCATGGACGAATATAATGGTACGAGTTAGGTAAAGTTGAGAAAAAAGTGTTAGGAATATGCATAATTCGGCAATATAGAAATGCTACGTTGAGATAAAACGCGTAGCAACTATGCAACCATCACAAAAGATCCACCAGACATCAGAAGAAATGTAATATTATTTATTTACTTTTGAATGATTTTTAATATTATTTGTTAACTTAACACATTGTAAAAAAAACGCAATATTGTGTTATCTTAAATTAGATATAAAAGTAACTCACCTCACTGGCCGTGTAACCCCATTTTCGTGTGTACTTTATGATAATAATGATAAGAAAGCAAGCAATATCTGCAGGTTGGGGGGAATTAAAAAACAAACGCATCACATGACCGAGAAAATTTCTATTCCACCGAACCTTGCTATTCCCTGCTTTCTTATTTTATGGAATTTAGATACTTAAATATTAAACTATAGTGAAATTATTCTACCGTATCTCGGAACAGAAATTCTCTCTCTCTGTGATTTATAAACGTGTAAAACAATTTATTGAACATTCATTAAACATTTAATACTTATGTAACGACATCACTGGGAAAAATCACATCACGTTTAAAATTGTAAATATATCTCAAAATTACTAAACAAATAAGTGCATAAATTAACTAATTTGTGACGCTTAATAAATAAGCCAGTCTCCAAATATTGTCATTCACCTGGCAGTGTTAAACCTAATGTCTATTCTATTTACTTTTATATCAGTGGGATTGTAAGTTTGTTATTTATGAAATGTTACACCATAGTGGATCGACTGCTAAATGTAGGTATTTCAGTCGTAGGTGGGTCAATAAGGGTTTCAACTGATTTTCCTCTTTGTGGAGGTAAAGTGAAAGTTTTGATTTCGGTAGGTGGAGCGCTCTTTGGAGGCTCTGGCAAACCAGAATTGTTGAATGTATTTCTGGGGCTGTTATCAGAAGTAGGGCTGATGGGTGGTGAGTAAATTTCTGAATACGTTGGGGAATAGTGCGACGATATGGGACTGAAGCGACCCTCATATTTTGGAGAATATGGATCTTCAGATTCCTTTGTCGAATATCCAGATTCACTTGGAAGATTGCGACGTCCAGTTTGACGTGGTTTCAAGAATTCTATATCTTTAGCGGGACGTGTGAGAGTAGAATCTCTATTAGATTCTGAATCAGAAGGGGAGGTTATTGAGAGTAAATCTTCTTCAGATAAATCAAAGGGTTTCTCTGGGAATTCGACCTCTGGAGCGTTAGGTAACGGCTCATTTGTTCTATAACTTTTGTCGTAACCGCGACGTTTTTTCAAAGAGGATGGTTTATCAGATTTGTCACTTTTGTTCGAATCAGTGTAGCCTATACCAGAAGTATCACCGTCTAAAGGTTCACCAGGAGGAGCTGGTGCTGACCGAGTTACGGCTTTAATTGGGGTTTCCTCGGTGGGTGTATCAGGTAATTTGGGCTTATCAGAATCCTGACTGCGTAACGTGGATGATTTCATAGTGTCTGTGATGTTCCCCATTGATGCGGATCTAAGATTAAGTCGTGATGCTGATTTCGAACGCGGAATGTCCTCGAAGCGGAAGCCCTCTTTGCCTTCTGACTTTGGCTTGTAATAGCACCAGAACCAAAACAGGCAAATGAGCAGTAACAACGGTAGAATAATTGCCACTATGATGCCCCAGGTTAAGAATAACGTTCGTTGCGAATACTCCTGGTTACCTGGTATAAGAAGTTTTATAAGAATAAATAATGACCTCTGAATTTAAAATTATTTTTAGAATAACTTATTTTTTATAATGAGACTTACGTAAGCATTCAGTATAGCCGTAGTCAGGAAGGTTCCACCTGCCGTTGTCTTCGCAAATACGACGCTTGTCGCCGGTCAATATAAAGTTTTGATTGCATTCGAAGTTCACCTAATTAAAATAGAAAATACATATAAAATATCACTTTACAAATTATACATCTTTATTTGTACCTATCTTTTACTAGTAAAAGTTATCATCAGCATAAATTCAATTTATTCAAACATGAACTGCTAAAAATTTAAGTAAATTAAGAAATTTTATTTACCCTTGTACCAGGCGTGAAGAAAAAATTACTCTTTCGTCCAAATCGAGGCGTTTCTAAAATACCGCAACTTATCACTCGCCTTGCATTGATCTCCTTAATGTTCGTCTAAAAAGGAATATCCATATATTTTATTACTAGAAAAATAAAACTCAAATAACGACACAAGGTAGTTTAGGAATCACGAATGAAGATACAATGTAAACAGACAGAATATTTAAATAATATGCAAAAAACTATGCAGCTGCAAAAATGCATGTGCAATTTTGCTACGAGAGTTGATGATAAACTGAGTTTTCAATACGTATCTCCATCGTATAAAGACCTTGAAAGAACACCATAATTAAAAGAACAATGGACATCTTTTGATATATTCAAGGGACACACGCAATTATTTACAGTAAACGCAATTGCATTAATCAAGCTATTTTGATCAGTCTCCTATATCCAGCGAGTAAATTTCCATAGATCATTCCATACTTCCATAGCCTTAGCTTTAATTTATTTTTCTTAGCTTTACAAAAACCAAGAGTACCAAAACTCATATAAATTTCCAATCACATATTATAGGACTCGTCACTCGACAATATACTATAATTATAGCTCATTAAGCAAGATGATGATTCATTCCGTTGATGGTATCACAAAAACGTTAACAGTTGAATACAATGACAACTTATTTTTCCCACGGATGGTATGATTTAACTTCTAGGTTTACATTATCTAGATATTTTGACCTAAGTCTGGTTTTCTATTATATTTGCAAACTAAATTAGCAAAGATTTAATCTAATATGTGTACTTACAATAGATGCCAAATAGTTCTTGGTAAATTCAGCCATATCTCTATTCAATGTCATACCATAATCATAGCGACATTGATATGAGTCCTGACATATTTCTAGAGCTCTTGCAACATCCTGTGATCTATTTGCCGGTAAGAAGTTTGCTGGTTCTCTTATGAAATTGGGTATAAATTGATCATCGTTAAAATATGCTGCAGTCCGACCATATTCCCTCGTGAATAATGCTACACCTATATCCTTTTGCTCTCGATCAGAAAGTTGCCCTAAATAAGAAAAGAAGATTTAATATAGAATTTCAATGATTTATATATGAAGCTTAAACTAAAACCACATTTGTTCTATATAGTCAAGAAATTTGTAGGTATCGAATCCTGACGTGAAATTAAAAGGTTGTGGTTCTAGAACTCAAATATACTATGTGCTTCAAATGTTAAGCTTTTCATTTTTATTAAGCGATTTTTTAAAAAGGCAGAAATTCTTAAACCGTGAAGATCACGTAGATACAATTAAGACTTACAATATTGAGCAAATTCTCGATGCGCGCTCTGGAAGTTGTTCAAATCAACCGTCCCTAAGGTTCCATCGGGTCGCACAAAGTCGTCGTTTACATCTAGAGACCAATTTCCAAATAGACCACGCGTTTGATTCTGCAAGAATTAGTTTGGTTTCTAATTTTATCATCATTACCTTGTGTATTCAAGTAATTTTTATTCAGTTGGGTTTGTAACAGGCTAAGATATAATTTTTCATAAAGGAATGTTCGTTTTGATTTATATTTAAGACTCACCATAAAGTTCCAAGGGAGATAAACTCTTGCTGTCATAAATCCTTTGTTTTCTACGACTTCTACTCCAGCACCAGAAGAGAACATGATCACGATTTCAGATTGATTGAGAATGTACATCGGTTGGTAGACAGTTACTCCTAAAATAATTAAAATATTCACAATACATTAATCTCAAGTATAACGAGTTAAGGTAATAGAAGAGTACAATATCAAATATTAATTACCTGGGAAGTACTGAACCCTAAGAGCAGGTCGGTCGAAGAAAATCCTTTTTCCATCAGCAAACACGTCCAATCTGTATCTCCATTGCGAATGTTGAGGACGCAAGCGCACCTGATAAATATAAAAACTATTTTATTACAATATATAAGTAAAATATCACCGAACTACTACTTATGTGTTCTATAAAATTTAAAGTAGTATCAGTAGCTTGTTTTATGGTAGGTATAAAAATATTTAAAAAGTGAAGACAGACAGTGCAATCAAATTCAGTAAATTTAAGTCGCGATCGCATAGTTAGCTAATTAAATCTTATCAATCCACCAGTCCATTAAAAGGAGTTAAAACATTGCTGGATTAATGAAGTTTGAAGGATGTGGTAAGCTTTAAAATGAAAATGAAGAATTTTATTGGAGAAGTTGATTACCTCGATCGGGACTGAATTATTTGATGCTGATACAATAGATGTAAGATGTGTTGCATTAACAGCACCGTAAATGTTTCTCGCCACCTGTTCGAATCGACCTTGCACATCTAGTTTCAGTTGAGGATGATCAACCCTCACTAGAACGTATTCACCTGTGAAGAAATATATTGTAAGTATTATGCCAGGAAATGGGACGTTTATCCGTGATCGTGAAAAGTTAGACCGTGTCAGATTTCATTCTTATTTTCCATAGAAGTGTAATTAAGGAGATAAGTTTCAAAAAATGCTTTGTACTTTGCACAGAGTCACGAAACGTCTGCATTCAATGTATCTTGTGTAAGGCTTAAGGCTGCAGTCTAGCAAAATTGCGTTTTCAACAAGTTATTTGACAATTTTTTCCCGGCTAATGAAATGATAAACTGAATTTTTTTTTCTTGTTTATCAATTAGTGTTATATACGCAATGCGCGTGAATTTTTTCACATTTATAAAGTTACTTTATGTTACCTTAATCAGGCCTTCAAGATAAGTCTCTTTCCCCCAAAGACATTTCGAGCTAAGTTTGTGCACTCACTACGTTGCAACCGATTACAATTTACACAATCTGATCAGCGCATTATTATCCTTATATAGTCGTTATTAAAAACTGCTGAATACAATTGCCGAAAAACTTATGATTTTCCTAATTAGAACGTTATAAATTCATTAAATTTCCCATTTTTTGCCTTACAAAATCGATTGATAAATACTGCTAAAAGTTATTTTTCCATTAATTTATTCGAGTTGGTTGAAGACCAATGAGTATTAATCCTTTAAAAAAAAATTTTTTTGAATTTTGTTAATTCTTTAAATATTAAAAAAATATTTTAAATAATTAGGAAAAATCCTAGCGAATTTCTTTAGTCGCGCTCCTTGGGCCGGAGCGTTCTGACGTGTGCTCTACGCTCGATTTTCCTTCATACCGAAGTGAAAGTTGCTCTACTTCATTAAATTTAATATTTTTGTTAATTGATTATTTTTATCTTAGTTTTGTGCAAATATTCGTATTTTTAAACATTTGATTTCGATATGGAAAATAAACGAAAAAAATACGCGTGTAACTACTAGAAAAAAAATTATCTTCGAACATTAAGTTAATGAAACCAAATAGATTGCAAAGATGATTGGCAACAATTTCTTTATTTTACGGGGTGTCAGTAAAGGGATGTATATTTCTTTAAAACTAAAGTAAGCTCATAAATTTTCTTATAATATATTTTTTTTGAAGTTCCAAAAATGTTTATTTTTCGTTTGAGAAATACGAAATATAATTTGAACTTGTATTGAGAACTTGAACTTCCCAAGTTCATCCGGGGAAATCCCCATACGGGGAAAATGATTTGTTTACTCCAAAATTATATGCCGAGGTGTTTTAATTTTTTCTTCTAGTCATTTTCAACGTAGCGGCATGTTGTTTGATTATTAATTTTGTAACTTAAATACAGGATGTTGGTTTTATATTCTGATCTTACAGACGCGCTGACAAATTTAGTCCGCCATTTCTAGTTTAGTCCACCAACTCTAAGTACCAATATTAAAACGAATGGATTATCATCACATCATCAAAACTCAGATGTAATGGAAGATCACAATAACATAGAAAATTCAGTGGGTGTTGAGAACTAAACAAACACAAGTAACAGAGACGCGAAGAATAAAAAAAGAGGACGAAAACGATAATTCGTTGATGCTTTCCCTTTTCGACGTATTGTTAGGGTACATCACCAATCTGCAAAAAACAAAACTGATGATTCCCAATTGCTGATTAAAAATGAAAAACAAATAATCGACAACAGTGGTGAAAATTTGCTGATCACAATGAAACATCCTTCAGTGGTAGCAGATTTACTCATTTAAAATGTATCGGTGAACAGCGTCGATGGTGGATTGTATACAGGGTGTAATCGTTAAGTATGTGCAGGCGATTATGACGTTATTATTGCAGGTATCAAAAAACTTAAAACTGATATCGAAATTACTTTACCTAATGAGCAAAATGACAATAATAACTTTTTAAAAGTATAACGAGAAATATCTAAAAAATTTACTTTATACACTCCCATATCAAAAAGGGAAAATGGGACTAGTAGAAGTTAAATGTCTTGTGGCGGCCAGCTGAGCGAGCGCATAACGGGACTACGCGCCCTTCACCCCGCGCCCCGCTCCGGCCGCACACGAGAGTTGTCTGCTACGCTTCGCGACTCGCGAGCCTTCACTCCGTGGCAACCAGCTTTAGACGACGGATGTGCGCTCAGTTTTTCTATCCTATTGAATTATTGTAACGTGCGAATAAACGCATCTTCGTGGATGTTTTGGGATTTTATTTCAACGCTCCTCAAGCATCCCACATTGGTGACCCCGACGTGATAACGTTTTATAATGGAAAAAGAAGACCGATCGGATTTGGAATTGAATAAAGTCGGCGTGCGGCTGCCGCCATTTTGGGCGGATGACCCTGCTTTGTGGTTCGCGCAGGTTGAAGGACAATTCTTTTTAGCTGGAATAACGTCTGATACGACGAAGTTTTACCACATTTCGTCGCAATTAGAACAAAGGTTTGCCCAGGAAGTCAAGGATATAATAAAAAATCCTCCAGCTGAGAATAAATATAATAAACTTAAAACAGAATTAATAAAACGGCTAACGGCGTCACAGGAAAGACGAATACAACAACTTTTGGCTCAAGAGGAATTAGGGGACAGAAAACCGTCACAGTTTCTTCGTCATCTACAGAATTTGGCGGGGCCAGCTGTTCCGGACGAATTTCTCAGGACTTTATGGACAGGTCGGTTACCATTAAATATTCAAACAATAATAGCTTCACAAAAAAGTCTCAGTTTAGAAGCGATTGCCGATTTAGCAGATTCTGTTCATGATATTGTACACCCTACCCAACAAGTTTGCACTTTAAATAATAATTTGAATAATAATGAAATTTCAGAATTAAGTAAGCAATTAGAAAATTTAACGAAAGAAGTAGCTTCACTAAAAGGTAATTTCCATAGATCAAGGTCACGTACCCCATCTCGAATAAGAACTAACCGTAACAGGTCAAGATCTAAATCTAGAAATTTCGATTTTTGTTGGTATCATCATAGATTTGGCAAGCGAGCGCATAAATGCATTAAACCATGCAAATTTAATTTGTCGTCGGAAAACAACATGTGCAGCCGGAACTAGCGGCAACCGACTGCAATGTTTCGCCAGGCCGCCTTTTTGTTATTGATAAAATAAGTAAAATAAAATTTCTTGTCGATACAGGTTCTGATTTGTGTGTTTACCCACGCAGAGCGCTCAGGCAATATCGAGAGAAGACTGACTATCAGCTGTTCGCGGCCAACGGCACTGTGATACCTACATATGGCTGGGTGCAGATAAATATTAATTTAGGTTTGCGGCGTGATTTTAAATGGCGATTTGTAGTTGCAGATATTAATAAGCCGATAATTGGCGTTGATTTTCTTTCTTTTTATAATCTGTTGGTAGATTGCCGCCAGCAGCGACTTATTGATGGGTTGACGTCACTCCAGGTCACAGCGTCAATTGAGATTCCAACTGACAGCGACTTTGGTTCAATTAAGGTAATTTCTGGAGATTCTATTTACCATCAGCTTTTACGAAAATATCCAGACATAACCCGCCCGGCTGGTACACATAAGGAGGTGAAACATAGTACCGTTCATTATATTCGAACTACTCCAGGTCCACCCGTTTCCTCACGACCACGCAGGCTGCCACCGGATCGCCTTCAGATAGCACAAAAAGAGTTTGAGGACATGCTGCAATCAGGCGTGGCACGCAGGTCAGACAGTTCTTGGTCATCTCCATTACATTTAGCTCCTAAGAAAGACAACGGCTGGAGACCCTGCGGCGACTACAGAGCTTTAAATGCAAGAACTTTGCCAGACTGCTACCCCATCAGACATATTCAGGACTTTACACATTTAATTGCTGGAAGCACTATATTTTCTAAAATCGACATGGTAAGAGCATTTAACCAAATACCAGTTTTCAAGAGCGATATACCAAAGACCGCCATTACTACACCATTCGGATTATTCGAGTTTTGTTATATGACGTTTGGCCTTCGCAATGCAGCTCAGACCTTTCAACGTTTTGTTGATGAAATGCTCAAAGGACTATCCTTTTGTTATGGGTATGTCGATGATATTTTGGTCTTTTCCACAGATTACGATGAGCACCTAGAACACCTGGATCAATTATTTAAGAGACTTTCAGACTACGGCATGCTTATTAATTCAAGTAAATGTGAGTTTGGTTTACCTAGTATAACCTTCTTAGGTCACAAAGTTACATCAGCTGGAATTAGTCCTGTTGAAGAAAAGGTTCAAACTGTCGTAGATTATCCAGTTCCGAAGAGTGTAAGAGAACTCCGCCGATTTCTAGGAATGTATAATTTTTATAGGCGTTTCATTCCAGATGCATCTTCTATTCAAGGTCCTCTCAGCCTGGCACTCTCAGGATCTAAAAAGAAAAATAACCAACCTATCGAGATGTCTGATGTCATGCTGGACTCCTTCAATGCCTGTAAGTCGTCTCTTGCGAGAGCAACCTTATTAGCTCATCCTAGGTCCGACTGTGATTTTGCAATTCACACAGATGCCTCTGACATCGCAGTCGGTGCTGTGCTCCAACAACGGGTAAATGATGACTGGCAACCACTAGCGTTTTTCTCACGCAAACTTAAGCCGTCTCAGGTAAAATATAGTCCGTATGATCGAGAACTGTTAGCCATTTATGAAGCTATACGATATTTTCGACATATGCTGGAGGCCAGAAACTTTACTGTGTACACAGATCATAAGCCACTGACTTTCATGTTCAAAACTAATCGAGATAAATGTTCACCTCGACAATTTAGATATTTAGATTTTATTTCTCAATTTACTACAGATATCAGGTACGTGACCGGGTCTGAGAATATGGTAGCCGACGCTATGTCCAGAATAGAGGAAATCGCAGACTCTATAAATTTTGAGGAGCTTGCACGCGCTCAAAGTACAGATATTGAGCTGCAAGAACTTTTAAATAACAATTCATCTCTTAAACTAGTAAAAATAAAATTACCAAATTCATCTCATTTCATCTACTGTGACGTGTCTATGCAAAATCCAAGACCGTTTGTTACTAAGGCCTTTCGCGAACAAGTTTTTAATAATTTACATGGTTTAAGCCATCCTGGTGCTAAGGCGAGCATTAAGTTGATTACGCAACGATTTGTTTGGCCTGGAATTAAAAAAGATTGTCGACGCTTGGCGCGAGCTTGCACAGATTGCCAGCGCAACAAAGTCATTCGTCATACAATTTCACCTTTCTCTCAATTTTCTACACCTTCTCAACGTTTTTCGCATGTCCACATGGACATTGTAGGACCATTACCTTATTCTTCTGGTTACAGATATTGTCTCACGATCATCGATAGATTCACGCGTTGGCCTGAGGCAGTTCCTTTACCAGACATACAAGCCGAGACGTGTGCCCGTGCTTTTCTCTCTTTTTATCTCGGGATTTTATTTCAACGCTCCTCAAGCATCCCACAGTCTAATTCCGGCAAAAGACATGAATGCGGAAGATGCGGTTAAAAATAAAAAAATTAATATTTGAAATACAATGCAAAAAATAACACTTTTGAAATACAAATAAGCAGACTTCTGCTTTTGCAACTAAACGTTGCAGAAGCAGAAGTCTGCTTATTTGCTGTTTGGAC
>CAJQZN010039992.1:0-16510 GCA_907164685.1 Colias eurytheme
AGTGGAAGATGTAAAAAATAAGAGCCCTCTACTAGTCTTCAGGGATGTAATGAAATGCGAAGTTGACGATTTCGTCACAGCATTCAGTAATCAAAATGCAAGCATCCTTGAGAGCCTGAAGGGGGAAGAGAGAAAGGTAGAAGTAGCGTACGTGATGAAAGCAAGGAACCACCTCCAGAACCACGTAGTGGCCAGGGTGAGTCCACAGGTATGGAAGAGATGCACGAGTGAAGGATACGCCCATATAGGGCTAAGTAGAGTGAAAGTGATGGATCAAAGTCCGTTAGTGCAGTGCTCGCGCTGTCTTGGGTACGGGCATACGAGACGAATGTGTAGGGAGGAGAAGGAACGATGCAGCCACTGCGCCGGTCCTCACATGAAGACCGAGTGCGACAAGTGGCTGCGGGGAGAAGTGCCTCAATGCATCAACTGCATAAAGGCTAAGAAAGGCAGCGCAGAGCACAGCGCCTTTGACAGAGAGTGTACGGAAAGAAAGAGGTGGGATGCTCTGGCCAGATCGGCGGTAGCGTATTGCTAAGGTTGCCCAAGGTGAGTCCTTCCAGTACCGAATGCTGCAGGCCAATCTCCAGCGGAGCCAAATCGCCACACGGGAGCTACTGCTCGAAGCCACCAAGCGTAAGGCATGCGTAGCATTGCTGCAAGAGCCCTACGTTGGTGGGGCGAAAAGTATGAGGACATACAATGGAGTGAGGATCTTCCAGAGCGAAGGGGAAGGGGGTGGAGCAGTAAAGGCGTGTATTGTAGTACTCGACGACACACTGGATGTCGAACTACATACACGCCTTAGCAGTAACAACATCGTTGTGGCCACTCTCAGAACCAAAGCCTGGGAGATGATTGTAGTGTCCTTCTACTTCGAGCCCGATAAACCAGTGGGGCTCTACCTGGACCATCTTAGGCGGATAGGGAGTGAGCTGGGTATCCATAGGATGGTCCTGGGAGGCGATGCGAACGCAAAAAGCCCGTGGTGGGGTGGCGAAATGGAAGACTCGCGAGGAAGAGATGTGTCTGCTGTACTGGAAGAAATGGGAATGCACATACTCAACACCGGGGACATCCCTACGTTCGATACCATTAGAGGTGGGAAAAGGTACTCTAGCTACGTGGATGTGACAGCGTGCTCCGACGATCTGCTGAACCGAGTGGACAACTGGAGGGTTGAGGAGAGTCTCACGAGCTCGGACCACAACGGCATATCCTTCGGCATCAGACAACATAAATCCACAGGCACGAACATAATACGAACTACACGCATATTTAACACACACAAGGCAAACTGGACTCAGTTTCATGAGAAACTGACCCAGCTGATGTCGGACAGACAATTAACTATACAAGACATAGACACAATACACAGCACACAACAAATAGATGACGCAATAGACAGATACACTGAAGCAATCACACAGACATGCAGAGACACAATGCCGACCAAAAAACACACACAGAAATTCACCTTGTCGTGGTGGAATGATGAGCTCGCGCAGATGAAGAAGCAGGTGGCCACGAGGAGACGCAGGATCCGAAACGCAGCACCTGATCGCAGAGACCGCGTGGTTGGATTGTACCTGGAAGAAAGAGAGATGTATGAAAAGGCAGTGAAAGAAGCGCAAGAGAAGAGTTGGAAGGAGTTTTGCCGGAAACAGGATAGGGAGGGGGTCTGGGAGGGCATCTACAGGGTGCTTAATAGAGCCACAGGGAGAGAGGAGGATCTGCCCCTTTCGAGGGGCGGTGAGACCCTCGATGCCCGGAGCTCGGCAGAACTGTTGGCGGAGACCTTCTACCCCGAGGACCAGGAAAGTGGTGAAAGTGAGGGACATCGTCGGGTGCGCGGGTGTGCGGAGTCCTTGGACACCGAACCACCGGCGGGCCCGGATGACCCCCCTTTCATCATGGAGGAGTTGAAGAGAGCCGTAAGGTCCTTCAACCCCAAGAAGGCCCCCGGGGCGGATGGCCTCACGGCCGACATCTGTCAGCACGCTGTGGATTGTAACCCGGGATGGTTCCTTGCCTTGCTCAACAGATGCCTCTCTGCCGCCTACTTCCCCGCACAGTGGAAGTGGGCGACCGTGGTTATACTGCGAAAGCCGGGCAAGGAATCATATCGGGTACCGAAAGCCTATCGACCGATCGGCCTCTTACCTGTGCTCGGCAAAATCTTCGAAAAGATGCTGGTCGGCCGACTCAGGTTTTACCTGTTGCCCAAAATAAGCCCCCACCAGTATGGCTTTATGCCACAGAGGAGCACCGAGGACGCCCTCTATAGACTAGTGAACCACATCAGAAATATGAGGGAGGAGAAGAAGATTTCTGTTGTGGTATCGCTGGACATAGAGGGAGCCTTCGACAGCGCCTGGTGGCCAGCCATAAAGGTGCGGTTGGCTGAAGTTGGGTGCCCGGGGAACGTGAGGCGGGTGATCAGCAGCTACCTGAGTGAAAGGGGAGTGAAAGTTAGATATGCGGGCGTGGAAGTGAGTAGGGGGACCAGCAAGGGGTGCGTGCAGGGATCCATAGGTGGACCAATCCTGTGGAACCTCTTGCTGGACCCTCTGCTATGGATGTTAGAGGAGATGGGAGTATTCTGTCAGGCGTTCGCCGACGACATTGTGTTGGTCTTTGAGGGTGATACGGCCCTTGAAATTGAAATGGAAGCTAACCGTGTCTTAAATGCAATAGATGAATGGGGAAAGGAAAACAAACTAAAATTTGCACCGCATAAAACTTGTGCCCTCCTTTCCACGAGGAGATTAAAATATGACGTGCCACGGCTCGCTATGGGGAATGTGGAAATAAAATATTTTGACCATATAAAAATATTGGGCCTAACAATAGACAGCGGCCTCACCTTTAACGCCCACGTCGGGGCTGTATGCCAAAAGGCAATAGCCCGGTATAAACTCTTGGCTAAGGCAGCCAGAGTTGGTTGGGGACTTAGCCCAGATATTATTAAGACTATTTATGTAGCTGTTATTGAACCGACTATTATGTATGCATCGGCAGCGTGGGCACCCACAGTGGAAAAGATGGGGGTCCAAAAAAGGCTGAACACCGTGCAACGGGGTTTCGCCCAAAAAATCTGCAGAGCATATCGGACCGTCTCCCTGAACTCAGCTATGCTGTTGGCTGGGATACTCCCCCTTGATCTCAGAATTCTCGAAGTCTCGAGATTATATGGGATCAAGAAGGGGGTGTCGCACCCAGCGTTGGGAGACAGGGAGGTGGAAAGAATGGCTCCGGCGATTGAGGACCCACATCCGGCAGAGCAGGAAGGGCTGGGGTTCGGGCTGGTGGACGAGGACTCGTATTCCGACGTGGCTAATAGCCACGTACATAGGATCTACACGGACGGCAGCAAGATTGAGGGTCGAGTCGGAGCCGCCCTTTCCGTATGGGAGGGGGAGGCCGAGACGAAGGCCGTCAAGCTTGCTTTGCCGCCGTATTGCACCGTCTACCAGGCCGAACTCCTAGCGCTCCAAAGAGCAGTAATTAGAGCCGGCAAGAGTGGAGTGTCGAAGGTCGGCATCTTCAGCGACTCCAGATCGGCCCTCCAGGCAGTCACACTCGGTTCCCCCCACCCCCTTGCTGTGCAAACAAGGGCGGCCCTCCGAAAAGCTGCTTCGCAGAGGCGGGAGGTCGCTCTGTTTTGGATCAAGGCACACGCAGGGCTAAGGGGGAACGAAAGAGTGGACCAGTTAGCCAAGGAGGCCGCTCTGGGGTCGAAGAAGAAACCCGACTACGATCTGTGTCCTGTTTCATTCGTCAAGCGTATCCTGAGACAGGATACGATCGGGGAATGGGACAGGAGATATGATGTGGGGGAGACGGCTGGAGGCACGAAGCTCTTTTTCCCAAGCGCTGCTGCTGCATACAAAATAGTTCGGAAAATAGACATCACACACCACGCAAGCACTGACTGGACACGGTGGATTCGCCTTCTACTTGAACAGATTCAAGCTGAAGGAGAATCCATCGTGCCTGTGTCAGTCCGGAGTCGACGAGACGGTTTCTCACCTGTTGCTCGAGTGTCCGATTTTTGCAAGAGATAGGTATGTTATTGAGCAAAAATTGGGCATCGCGATGACGGGTGAGAATCTGCCTGCGGCCCTGGGGGATGATACGAGAACTGAATTCTTGGAATATTGTAAATACATTGTTGGGGTGGTTAACAAACGAAACTTGTTAATTTTAAACCGACTTTTAATTATTGTATTTTATTATTATTTTGAAAATTTTATTGTATACTAGCGGTCCGCCCCGGCTTCGCCCGTGGTACATAATATTTACGTTTTCTCTACATAAGAACCATCCTCGTACTTCAAGGAATATAATAAAAAAAGAATTATCGAAATCGGTTCAGCCGTTCTCGAGTTATGCGCTTACCAACACATTTTGCGATTCATTTTTATATATAAGATTGTAAATTCGTATTTTAAAATTTTATTGTATTTTAATATTATGTGCCCATATTGTAAATAAAGAAAATTGTGTTTTATCTGATTAAAGAAAATAAATGTCTCTAGACTATACTCTAGAGAAAAAGCAGACAACACCCTACGATGGCGGGTGCTATTTAAAAAAAAAAAAAAAAAAAAACCTAACCTAACCAATAGGTATTAACTAATAGGTGAGGTTAACTAGGTGAAAGTTAGGTTAGTATTGGTGTGTTTTTTATAATAGTTAGGTTAGTGTAGGTGAGGTTGCTGAAAAAGTTAGGTTAGTTTGGGTTAGGTTTCTATGAAAGTTAGGTTAGTTTAGGTGAGGTTTCTGTAATAGTTAGGTTAATTTGGGTTAGGTTAGGTTAGGTTTCTGTAATAGTAAGGTTAGGTTAGGTTAGGTTTCTATAATAGTAAGGTTAGTTTAGGTTAGGTTAATGTCAAAGTTAGGTTAGGTTAGGTTAGGTTAATGTCAAAGTTAGGTTAGTTTAGGTTAGGTTAATGTCAAAGTTAGGTTAGTTTAGGTTAGGTTAATGTCAAAGTTAGGTTAGTTTAGGTTAGGTTATTGTCAAAGTTAGGTTAGGTTTCTGGTCTGGATTCGTCAATAACAACTTTAAAAAAAAAAAAAAAAAAAAAGCAGGAACTTACAATATTTCTGTAGCCTTTTGTAGAAGTCCAAATTCAAAAATTTTCAAATATTCTTTTTCAGTTATCATTTTTCTATTAAAAAAAAAATTAAAAAAAAATAGGTATAAAATTGTGCAAACCGAGTTGATGTGCCTAAGAGATGTGGACTGGGAGGGTGGGTGGGCGCTGCGTTTCGTTTTTCGCCGTTTTCTCCTAAACCGGTGGGCGGATTTTTACAAATTTGGTATCAAATGATAAGTCTTTTTGGGCCGCATCCCTGGACACCAAATTGAATGGGGTGCATAGCCCAGTTCAATAGATATGGGTGGTGGCTCCCAACGTGATTTTCCTCGTTTTCTCCTAAACAGGTAAGCAAATCCTCATGAAATTATTATCAAACGATAGATCTCGCTATTGCGCATCTGTAGACATCAAATTCGATAATATTCATTTACTGGTTAATTAATTATTCGAGGGAGAGATTTAGCGCTTTTGGAAGTGATTTTCCGCTATAACTCCGCAGCGGATGGATAAATTTTCACAAAATTAGTTTCAAATAAAAGTTCTTATTGATGCGCATCTATACATACCAAATTCAATGAAATTGAACTTACGGTTAATAAAATATACGAGATAAGATTTTAACGCTAATCCGCATTATAAAACTTGGTTGAATAATAATTATTATGTAGTTTATGTAGTTATTTTGTTATTTATTTTTATTTTTATTTAAGACACCCTGTCTTACACCGTCTTAGAAGTATTTAGAAGTATTTTAATCATCATTTCTATAGTACTGTCCTAAAAATGGCTTAATAGAGTGTTCACGACAGATCGTTCGATATAAAGTGTAAGGCTTGAGTAAGGTGATAAAAGATGGCGGTAATTTATTTATAGTGTTTCTGTATCGCACTATAATTGTTTTTTCTCGAGTCCATATATAGAAGGGTCAGTGTAGCACCGATTTAAAAAATTGGGTTGTTTCTTGGTTCGTTTGGTTGTTTGGGTCTTTGGTTCTTTGGTTCTTTCATTCTTACTCTTTGGTCTCTCCTGTCTCCAGTCTCACTGATACGTCCTGTGGATACGTCTTGTTCTTAGCTCGAGCAGCTAAGAACAATTCGTTCTGTGAAGACGTCTAAATTCTATAATAGGTTGTGAATATTAAATTTTAACTCATCCAGGGTGTTGCATTGGCAACCCTAGGTGTGGGGAATTTGTGGGGAGCACAGAAATTACAATACGAATACAGGAACATACAATAGTGAATAGACAAGTTTTCCTACTTTCTACCGAAATACAGGCATGATACAGGCGACAACGCGGGCTGTCAAATATTTTGATATTAGCATAGATCATGGAGGAAAGTAATATGCATAGATTAAACTTCATCTGTCAGGAGCGAAGGTAAACTGTTAAATGTCAGTTGTCACTTGTCAAATCTAGTGCTTTACAAACGGGGTGGGTGGAAGGTTGTATCGCTAAAGGAAAAAAATATTCATTAAAAGAAATATCCTGCGCTTTGTAAATTAGTGGTCGTTATGAGTTGTGCCAAGTATTATAAAGCCATTACAATTAGACACTGTTGAGGAAACGACCTGCGACTTCCATAGTCCACTCTGATTCTGTATTGGCCGTCGCCGACTTCCTGGCCTTTCGCGTCGACTCTACATTACGCCGTTATGGTGAGTAAAATAACATTATTTTCATAAGAATTTATTGTTTTTGCTTTATGCATCAAAATATTGCCACAATAACATTCGGGTTTAACTCTTATAACTGGATTTGTTTTGGAATAGTTTCAATGACAAAATTTTGCGATGCCGCGAATCTTAAGCTCTCCAACAAGCATCTAGCAAGCAATATTCGCTGTGGAGTTTGATTTACTATGATGTGTGAAAAGCATTCAAACTCTTAATTACATTCTAATAAGGTATACTTACTACATATATATTACTGTGTGTATCAATATAATATTACTAGCTTTCCGCCCGCATTGTTACCGTTCCCGTGGGATTTCCGGGATGAAACCTATCCTATGTGTTTATCCAAGTTACCCTCTATATGTGTGCTAAATTTCATTGTATTCGGTTCAGTAGTATTTTCGTGAAAGAGTAACAAACACACACACACACATACATCCTCACAAACTTTCGCATTTATAATATTAGGAGGATAGGTCTTTGAATATTTTTAAATGCATCACACAAATTAAAATCTCTTGTTTGAAATTAACAAAGAAAAGCATAGAGCACTAGCACATAAAATCAATATTTGAATTTGTAATGATTTTATTGATATTTATTTTATGGAAAATGACAATAATTAAAAAAAAAACATTGGATATTGTGATACTAATAGATGATAGAAAAAAAATATGTATTGTCAATCATAATAATTTAAATATTGCTGTTAATTTCTACTAGATGGTGATTCCCCCAAAGAAATAGAACAAATTTGGTTGGATAATCTATTAATTATTATTAATTTCTGGGTATCCAACATGGGTTTGAGAGTGAATGACCATAATTCACCACGGCTGGTTATTGCGATAATGTGAATTTGCCAGTCAGTTCAGTTCATAGCATAATCTGTCTGGAAATAAGAGGTCACAATATGGCCCCAGGTCTTACTTTTGCACGCCTCATAAGCGAAGCCTTGAGGTGGGTACTACTGTCACTTCGCGCAAAACATCTGATTTTTCAAACTTAAAATGTCTTTATGTATCATACATTGCACTTGTAAGATAATACATACACACACATATTAAGAAAAAACACTATTTTTAACATTCATGATATTTTTGATGTCATTTTTGTTTTTTAAACTAGTTAAAAAAGTTCTGTCTTGGACGTCCGTGTGTCTGTATGTGCGGAGGATTTTCTTGTTAACACAATAGCGACCGAAATACTTTACTAATCGAGTCTTTTTTTTTCTCTTACGCTTGTGTATGCTCAGGAATAGATGCCTTTCATTTTTCAGGGTCTGATTCGATGTGGTTTAATTGTTATTAAATAAACAAAAATAATAATTAATAAATAATTATTAAAAAAAATTATGAGGCGTGCACTTTTGGATTTTCCAATTTTTTTGAAATTATTTAAAAGCACATTCTCCAATTACATTGACATGCAAATATACACTGCATAGTTACTCAAAAAACATTTTTTTATATATAAACATCAATAACAAAATAATTATTTAGGGTGAATACATCATTTAGGGCTGATTTTTCAATCCTTGGTTATTTTTTTTTTTTTATGTTATGGGGAGGCAAACGAGCGGACGCACTGCCTGGTGGTAAGCAGGTTGCGTCGCCCATAGACCATAACAGAGGTTATGATTGTTGCCTACCTGTTGAGATATTGGAAGGATTAAGGGATTTGGAAGGAATTAGGGAGAAAGGGGCGAGGATGGGAGGGATTAAGGATAGGGGAGGATAGGATGGGTTGGGGATAGGAAGGGATAGGGTTAAAACTTATTCGTCAAATAATGTATAAAACTACCATTTTAAAAACGTATTCTAATTCTGCACGTATTTGACAGTTTACGTGATATTTTAATATGATAGTGTAATACTTTATTAGACGGATAAGTTTTATCCAAGCATTGAAAAATCAGCCATTATTCTTACACTACACAATATTTGAAATGTCAATTAATTTATATTTATTATCCATAAGAATTGAATTTACTTATAAATGCTAATTCCCCAACGAGATAAGATGAAAATAAAACTTCCCTGTCGTACTTGTTCATGGAATTAAACTGTTAATAGAATACATAATTCATGTTGCTCGCCTGTAACCCCGGTGATTCCAACTGATTGAAATATATATATATATACATATTTTATTTACTTATCATCATAAAAAATTGATAGATAAAAATAATTAATAATAACTTGCTAATTGGATTAATCCTATTAGCACTTTTTAAATTTATTTTACACAATTTGATATAATCAGTTTAGTCAAAATATCAGTTAATCACAGAGCTCATTATGCATTGGAAAGTCACACAATCATCACATTAGTGTTTTACAGTTTCCTCTTTACTTTATGGTGAGTTACATTGTGGATTTTATTCCATACCAATTACCATGTACTTATAATACTGTCGCTCGGCTTGGTTTCCTGCCCCTAGTTTCTCTGTTTTGGTCGTCGAGAGACTGAGTCGCCGGCGACTGGTCGACAGTGCGTAATAGCTCTACGTGGTACTGGCATATATACCCTATGTTTTCTAAATGCTTCCAGTCACTATCTACAGTCATTGATTGATCTGGGAACTGGGCTGATCGAATGATTATTAGAGATCTTTAATCAATTAATTGAATTCATTGAAATTGTCGTGTACTTTCACGTGTCGGACAAATTCAAATCATTCTCGGTTAAGTCGGTACTTTACTGATAATTTTTACTTTGTATTTTACTGAATCTTTAATTTATAATTCGTAGAATACATATGCACAAATATGCAAAAGGAATATGATATAATATGATAAATAAGAAAAATTGAAAAAGCGCCGATGGTTAGTGGAACGGCCGCGGCGTGCGCGACGCGAGAATTTTATCCGTACAGGGCCTTTAGCCAAACGTCAAAACGCAATGGAATAGAATCTGCTAGCGATACTAGTTGTCATAAGAGCTAGCGCGCACGAGCAACTTTGTCTCCGCAACTATTTTGTCTCTCCCATCAATTTGTATGGGGAGTTGCGTCGCTACGTGCGCGCACTTTCATACTAGCCCATGGGTGAAGAGACAAAATAGTTGCGGAGACAAAATAGTTGCGGAGACAAAGTTGCTCGTGCGCGCTCGCTCTAAGTGTACGATATTTCGCTAAGGATTTGTTCACGTCCTACCAACGACGAAGACGACCACAAACAAAATTTTCATCCTGTCGCAATTTAACAAAATTTTGAAAAACACACTTAAAAATAAAATATTAAAAATTTCCTGTCGTTCTGGTGATTGGAATTTTTTTTTGAGCTCAACGAATGAAAAAATAGATTTTTCGTTGAAACGGTGGCTCCTAGACAAAAATGTATTTGAAGTTTTTATAGATAATTTTATGAACTACAATTTTGGTAAAAGGTAATTATCCGACCGACACGCGACATGCGCTACACAAAGCAGTGTTCGGAATCGTTCGAACAGTTTCACTTTTACCGTGGTTTCATAAAACCACACAACATTTTTATTTTGAACAAATTTCGGCAAGATTGGAATTTTGGTCGTGGTCGTCGTCATCGTTGGTAGTGTGACCGAATCATTACCAAAATGTCATGAGCTTATGTCAATAATTAGCGTTAGCAGTTTCTATTCCATGGCGTTAGGTACGTTTGTCTAAAGGCCCTGTAATGTTTAAACTTCAAAATTGAAATATGTATTGCATATTTATTAACGAAAATGTATTTATCTACACATAATAATATGAATATTGCTCGTTTGCCAATTACAAAGTGAGACTAAAGTTTAAAATATGATTATGGCCGCGATATATCAATTCATATTGAACAAACTCTCGGTAGTTTGTTTATTGTCCCTTTTCACAAATATGTAATTAATTAGAAATGTCGAGGTATGATGACTGCGCGGTGGCCGGTGAATATAAGTTCAGGCAGAGCAACATGTAGACTGTAGTCTAAGATCCCACTGCAGGATTACTTCGTTCATAGTATTTTTGATGAAACAAAAATTTTATCTAACTAGGTATATTTATAATTAGGAGAACATATGTATATCGACTAGATTTCCAGTCAAAATTTGGCCGCAAGCATTTTTAATGCATATTCATCATCTTTAACAGCCAGCAAGCCTCATTTGCGGCTGGATTTAACTAGGCAACCATATATGATAATTAAAAGAAAAAAAAATAGCTTTAATTTGAATTTTGATATATGATTCATAAAATATGTGCGTTATGAACGTGTAACGTATAAATGGATTGAAATTATACCTGTTTGCAACAGGCTGCGAAGGGGTTGCGGCCAGTTAAAAAACGGCAACCGTGGCGTTTTAGAATCTTTGTGTAATTTGCCGTGATGTAGACTATAAATAATAAGTGAAAGGAAATTTTTTCCAAAAAATCGGTGTGAAAAAATTTAATTAAACATGCTTGCTGGCAACCTAGTCGATATAATATATTCTTCTAATTATAAATATACATAAAATTTTGGTTTCATCAAAAAAACTATGAACGCACTAATCCTGCGGTGGGATCTAATACTAATATACTTACAAGGCTCTTAGGTTATGTTATAGGAATGTACAATACGACCAACGTAACTTGGCGGGCCTGAACATAGCCTCTACGAACTTTTGCGCATGTACACTCGTAAAAAAAGTGTTATAGGCATTTATTTCTTTTAAACTGAAATTCGAATAAAAATTTCCTTATACAGAGACCAAGTACAAATAAAATAAATATCAAAACGCTATGAGACATAAAGCAATAAAAATAACCTAATGAATTCAGGATTCACTCAGCAACTCTTAAAAAAACTTTGTCAACATTTTTTACGCCTTCTTCTTTTTCTTTTTTAAAATACTGCGTTAAATCGAATATTATTTTTCTCGCCTGGCGATTTAAAACCATATTATGCTTTGGTGGCATCTTTGTTCCCGAATAATACAAAATTCCAAGTAGAATATTCCAAATTATCACTAAAACAAACTTAAACACGAACAAATTTAAACTTAACACTCAACAATATAATAATAACAAATAATAACGATCAACTCAACGAAAACTTTTGTAACCGCCTGTACTCAAGACAGAGATAGCGACACGAACACGACACCAATGTTAACGTGTGACTGAGATACATAATTGCGTACCGAGAATTGCCGAATATGCACGAAGTTAAACGACGTAAACAAAAAGGGATGTCCACTATGCGTGTCTGAGGATATTGATTAATCGATTTTTTTTTCAAATCGATTGAAATTGAATTGTGAAATATATTTATATTTAATTTTATAATAGGTTTCAAATATTCTCAATCAGTCCTTATTGTAGTGGTCGTTTATAAATAAATGATATTTAACTAAATCATGTCTTACAACCATGAAAATAAAATGTTATTAGTTTTTTTTTTGCTATTAAACTCGAAATCTCTTTTACTAACGACAAAATTCAATACGTTTGTAAAGCTATTTCGTTCAGTATCTCATATAAACAAAAATCAATAAATTTCAAATCGATAAAAATCGATTGCGATATTCGTTCGAATAAAGGGATGATAGTGTTTACATAGAGTCAATCCCTAGCCTAGATCTCCGCCCCGCGCACGCCGCCTCATGCCACCATTTCGTTCCTAAAAAACGTTCGTGCGCAGCCTTCTGCGCGAAGTTCAGGCCCGCCAAGTTACGTTGGCCGTAGTGTAAGCGAAGGTCCGTCGCGCCTCATGCCGCGGCGATATGAACGCCACTTTGGAGTTTATTACGAAATTCAGGGTAATAATTTTGAGTTTCAGGGTAATAATTTTTTTCAGCATTCGTACTTAGTAAAATATATTATATTGTACTATGTAGTATATTGTAGCTATATACATATAGTGTTTTATGTATTATGCTTTGTTTTAATTCAGTTTTTTTTTCTTCTTTTTTTAACGTTATTATTGCTAATGGAGAATGTTCACTAATTTTGATTATTAGCACTCCATATTCTCTGTCAAAAATAAATAATACTAGTGAAAAAATTACTTCGATACGTCAATTAGTTTCCGATTTAGAAGTAAAACAAGTTGTAAACGCCCGGTGATGGTGTGA
Source organism: Colias eurytheme (assembly GCA_907164685.1). Taxonomy (NCBI): domain Eukaryota; kingdom Metazoa; phylum Arthropoda; class Insecta; order Lepidoptera; family Pieridae; genus Colias; species Colias eurytheme. The sequence continues at coordinate 12,851 of CAJQZN010039992.1, forward strand.
CGTCACACCACAACACGCTCAATCTGGCTCACTCAGTCCGCTAGCGATCGCGCGCCCGCGCCGTCGAAATTATAATTAAATACTTTTAAAAATGTCCAATCCAAATACCAGAAAATCATGTGTTGTTCCTAAATGTAAAAATACAACTACCAATTCGCCGGATAAGTTGTTTTTTATAGTTGCAAAGGACGTAAGCTACATATTATAATATTTTGAGAACATTGCAGCTGTTTTGCGTTATCCTTTGTTTTCTATACAAGTTTTAATCTATACTAGACTGTGCTTCTGCTCTGCTCGTATGGGCTAAGTATAGGTAGATGGCTAGTAAGATATTTTCTTGTTTTAAGTTGAGAATGATATGGAGAACTATACTAAAATATAAGTTGGTCGGGAGAAGAATTAAACAAAAACAGGGTATAGTTCCACACAAATTCAAATGTCAACAGGAAAATGAAGATAAACCTCAGAGATCAGCAGTGCAAAAACGCAATCGTATAGAATATTTTGAGAAACTATTAAATAAAGATGAAACTTTGGCATGACTGTTATTTTATTAAACGAATAATAATTACTATTATTGGACTATTAACGAAATTCGCGGACGAAAACCCATCAAAATACTGCGCAAGATATAACACCTACTACAGCGCTGCCGACTTGATACTAGGGTGCGTATAAAGCAAAATTACCAATCTTCTATTAGATGATACGTGTAATATTCAAGACCAAATCTAAAAAATAAAATATATATCAAACTAGATGATATGTTCAACGATTCTGTTCAATCAAAAACATAAAATATTAAAATTGACTCGATAAAAAAAAATCACCAAGTTAGCTCTAATTTTCACACTTTTACGTTTTCTACTTGACATGGTAATACTTAATACTTATTATGCATGGACGTATAAAAAAAGACGGACGCCGTTTTACGAACAAACAACGTGAAGCCACCGTAGTAAGCTAGCGATCGTGTAAAGACAATGAACACGCACACACTCTCACCATAGTAAGCTAGTCGGCCGCCATTACGTCGTGAACTACCGACTGATTAACTGCGTCACTGTTTCACAAAAAATATTTAAAATGCCGTCTTGCGTGGTTAAATGGTGTCGCAACAGTACAATTTTAAATAACAAAACACAAGGGATTCATTCCACAGGGAAGCAAGTTATTTCTTTTATGTTTTAATGACAAAATTATTACGGCAAAATTTATAGAAAAAAATACAGCCGCCATTGTCATCAACACAGCTGTTGCCATGGCAATATGGCACACACACATGGATGTGTCGCCGCCATTATTAAGCTTCACTCCATGTATAAGCGATATACCGTCCGTCTTTTTTTATACGTCCATGTTATTATGATTTTTTTTTCATAAACAATTATATTAAAACATTTGCAAGATATTTGTTAGAGCATTTTGAGTAATTACTTTTAGTTTTGGTTTTATCTGCGATAAACCACTTTTATCGTGACAAAACCAAACGTTTATCTCGAGAGAAAAAGAGCGCCAAAAGTAGTTTATCGCAGATAAAACCAAAACTAAAAGTAATTACACAAAATGCTCTGACAAATATCTTGCAAATGTTTTAATATAATTGTTTATGAAAAAAAAAATCATAATAAGTATTACCATGTCAAGTAGAAAACGTAAAAGTGTGAAAATTAGAGCTAACTTGGTGATTTTTTTTTATCGAGTAAATTTTAATATTTTATGTTTTTGATTAAACAGAATCGTTGAACATATCATCTAGTTTGATATATATTTTATTTTTTTAGATTTGGTCTTGAATATTACACGTATCATCCAATAGAAGATTGGTAATTTTGCTTTATACACACCGCGCGGGGACGCGGCCGCGCGGTGCGTTGTGACGTGACGTCACAAGCGGTCACGTGACTATTAGCGGGACTCGATATTTTTCGAAACTTTGAATGCGTATAAAATCAAAACTACTTGGTATTTTTGACTACGACAAAAACTAGTGTATTTGTATACATACAGGCTTTACTGACACAAAATTTCAAGGGATTTGGCATACCTAGTAACATTCTTCATTGGCTACCTTAAGTTATAATTTGTCCTTTGCCTGAAGGTTGCCTGGCAGAGATGGCTTTGAGCCATAAGGCCGCCGTTTGTACATTTTAAATTGTTTTGTTTTATGTACTTTCATTGTAATATGCTGTACAATAAAGAGTAAATAAATAAATAAATAAATAAAATTGCGAGCTTATATTATGTGTTTAGTGTACGTCGACGGGAAAGATTTTTAGTTGACGCAGAGTAAATGCCGAATGGAAAATTTTATCAATTAATCAGCTACTAGGTACGTAATATAAAAGTTTAAGATGAAATATCTAGTTGTTTTGTGAATACAATCATATCAAAAAACGATATCGAATCCTTCCTCGTTATAGCGTTTGTTTGTTGGATAATGTATATCTTGTAAGAAATCGTGCTCTACGTGTACCGGCCTCTTCTTTCTGCCTTCTCGCTTGTAACTTCCTTAATTGTATCGCGAGTTCGTTATTTACGTAAGAATCGCTTCGATAGAGCAGATTGCCAGACATGTTCAGTTTGGAGATAAGTATATGTTTTGGTTTGCTATAACGACTTTTGTTGGAAGAGCACTTTGGTTAGCAGGCACTAGGCAGCCGGCAGGAGAGGTGCGCCGCGTGGAACTCGCTCGTTACGGCACTAGATTGCTGTGCGATCCCTTTCTCGCTAATCGTCCAGCTTCATAAAGCCGGTTTTATAATACCTGATATGTATTTCAAATTTTTGTTATGCAACAAGCTGACTTTGGCTGGAATGCTTAGGATAACCTAACGATGAAACGGTCTTAAACCAGAAGATAAAGATTATTCATCGGTCAAACGGTCACCGATGACGGTGGACATTTAGCCTTTAGAAAAGTTCAGTGTGGGACACCGAGACCGAGTTTATAAATAGTTAAGTTCAAGGAGAGCTAAGTGTTCCGTTGGCGGCTAATAATAGCCGACTAGATCGACTAGAACTTGACACAGCATGAATGCATAAAAACTTGTATCTTTGCGGGTGCAGTCTATATTTAGGTTATAGCACCATTTGTATTCTGTGGCTGTGGTCCTGCGGGTGTGAGCTCTAATAGCTTCCACTTTGTGACTTGACTCAATTCAATTATTATGACATAATAAAGCAAGTTTCCACCAAATTTCGTAGAAAAAAAAAATTTTTTGAAGTAGATAAAAATAAAAAACCAAGAACTTGGTTTTTTGAATTTTTCACCTAAATTTTGAGGTTATGTGAAAAAATTGTCAATACAAAAGTTGTAGATCTTTTTATTACCTACAACTTTGCCATTGAATTTTTTTCCGTAGGACTTGTAGTTTTGTCGGAAATCGAGAGAAACCATTTTTTTCTCTTAAAAGCTCCCCCCTCCCACTTCCCGAACTCGGATTGACCGTAATTTATTTTTCCTTTTATTTTCATCATATTCCCCTCCATTTCTAATGGGTTTCATCCGACTGCGATTTTTTTGCACTTTTATTATTTTTAAAGGGGTCTACCCCAGTCTATAAGGGTAGTATCTATTTATCTCCGGGTCAGTAATAGTGCACCGTACACCGTGACAATGCGTGACGCGCGGCGCGGCGGCGTGGCGGCGTGGCGGAG